>CAUYSK010032125.1:0-23058 GCA_963575035.1 Avahi laniger
GGCATGTGCCACCATGCCTGGCTAATTTTTTCTATATATATTTTTAGCTGTCCAATTAATTTCTTTCTATTTTTGGTAGAGATGGGGTCTCACTCTTGCTCAGGCTGGTCTCGAACTCCTGAGCTCAGAACGATCCGCCCACCTCGGCCTCCCAGAGTGTTCTTTTTTCTTTTCTCTTTTCTCTTTTCTCTTCCTCCCTCCCTTCCTTCCTTCCTTCTTCCTTTTCTTTCTTTTTTGTGGAGACAGTGACTTGCTCTTGCTCAGGCTGGTCTCAAACTCCTGGTCTCAAACAATCTTTCTGCCTTGTCCTCCCAAAGTGCTAGGATTACAGGCATGAGCCACCATGCCTAGCCTATACCTTCATGTGTTTTCATGTTGCTGATTCATGTTCCTTTTATTTCAACTTGAAGATCTCCCTTTTTGTATTTCTTGTAAGACTGATCTTAGTGGTGATGAACTCCCTTGGCTTTTGTTTGTCTGGTAAAGTCTTTATCTCTCTTTCATTTCTGAAGGATGGCTTTGCTGTGTGTAGTGTTCTTGGTTAGCAGTTTTTTTCTCTTAGCACTTTGAATATTTCATTCTATTCTATCCTAGCCTGCAAAATTTTTGCTGAGAAACCCACTGCTAGTCTTACAGTGATTCCCTTGTATGTGTTGAATTGCTTTGCTTTTGCTACTTTTAAAATTCTTTGTCTTTGATTTTTGACAATTTGATTATGATGTGTCTTAGCGAGGACCTCTTTATGTTCAATATATATGAAGTTCTTTGGGCCTTATGGATCTGGATGTTTATTTCCCTCTCTGGGTATGGGAAATTTTCTGCCATTATATCTTTAAATAAGCTTTCTTTTTCTTTCTCTTTCTCTGCTCCTTTTCAGATTTCCATAATACATATATTAGTACATTTGATGTTTTCCCATAAGTCGCAAAGGATTTCCTCACTCTTTTCTTCTTCTTTTTTTCTTTATTTCTCTGATTGGATAATTTTAAACAATATGTCTTCAGGTTCACTGGATATTTTGTCTGCTTGACAGAGTTTACTGTTAAAGCTCTCCATTTAATTTTTTAGTTCAGATACTCTGTGCTTCAGCTTCAGAATTTCAGTTTGGTTCTTTTTTTTTTTTTTGGAGATGGGGTCCCACTCTTGCTCATGCTGGTCTCAAACTCCTGAGCTCAAGTGATCCTCCCACCTCAGCCTCCCAGAGTGCCAGGATTGCAGGTGGGAGCCACGGCGCCCAGCCTAGTTTGGTTGTTTTTTAAGATGTCTATCTCTTTGTTGATCTTCTTGTTCTGTTCATGTATTGCTTTCCTGACTTTGATTAGTTTTCTGTGTTCTTTCATAGCCCAATGAGCTCCTCTAAGGCAATTATTTTGAATTCTTTGTCAGGAAATTTATAGATATCCATTTCTTCATGATCAAACACTGGATCTTTATTTTGTCTCTTTTGTGGTTTCGTGTTTCCTTGAGTCTTCATTCTCCTTGAAGTCTTGTGTTGCTGTCTTCACAGTTGAGAAGTAGTAACCTCATTCAATCTTTACTAACTGGCTTTGAGAGAAGAAGACCTTCACTGGTAAGTACACCTAGAGATTCTGGGATTCTCTCAGACCTTTTCTATCGACGCACTAATCCACTGCTCTTGTTCCTTCTTTTAGGGGAAGTTTTAGGATTGTGTGGCTTCTCATGATCTCACAAATCCAGTGGCGGTTCTGAGAGCTTCCCATTTATTTTCCATGGGGAAGTGCCCTGAAATTTCAAGGTTATGTGCCTTCTCTTAACCAGAAGTTGAACCAGCTGCTAAGGTCTAGACCTGCTGTTGAGATTCATGTGCTGTCTGTGGAAGCTCATGTGGGCCTCATCAATGGAGGGGCATACAGGTTGCTAGGGTATGCATAGACTGGTTTGTGGGGGATGGGGGGTGCTGCTCAGTTGAGTCATCTGGTGTGATTTGTGGGCAGGCCTCTTGGTGGAGGCCACAAGCCAGTTAGCAGAATCTGTGGTTGGCTACTGAAAACCACATGCTGGTTGCGATGCACTCCATTCCCTTCTCACCTCCTAGAGGGAGATCGGCCATGCTGATCATCTGTTTTTCTAGGTGGGGAGAGACAGAAGTGAGCCTCCTGGGCAGTGTCCCTCAAGGCTGGGAAAGCCAGTTGTTCAATATGCTCTCACTTTTCCCTGTGGGAGAATTTTCAGGCTAAGGGGGTCTCTCTCAGCACCCAGCTGTGCCTCCCCGGGAGAGGGGTGATGGAGGTGAAGTAAGAGTGCTCTTCTTATCCTCTTCAGTGCCTCCACTCTTTGATTTTTTTGTTCTACTATGGCACTGGAACCTCAGCTAGACTTTGGGTCTCCTACAAAGTTATTCTCATCTGTGCGTGGTTGCTTTAATTGGTGTGTGTGTGTGTTTTAATTTTTTTACTTTTTTGAGACAGGATCTTTCTTGTTACCCAGGCTAAAGTGCAGTGGCAGATCATAGCTCACTGCAGCCTCAAATTCCTGGCGATCCTCCTGCCTCAGCCTCCTGAGTAGCTAGGACTACAGACATGCACCATGATTCCTACCTAATTTTTAAATTTTTTGTAGAGATAAGTTCTCGCTATGTTATCCAGGCTGGTCTTAGAACTCCTGGGCTCAGGTGATACTCCTGTCTCGGCCTCCCACAGTGCTGGGATTACAGGCATGAGCCACCATACACATCCCAGGACTTTAAAAATATATAACCATCATACATAACTACCATATCATTTATCATACCATAACATATAATACCACAATATCATTTAATAGTCATTACACATGATATTTTCCCTAATGTTTAAAAATATGTCTTTTTAAAGTTGACTGCTTTTAATCAAAAGTCAAACAAAGGCCACATGTTGTATTTGGTTGACCTGTCTCTTGTTTCTATTAATATGTAAGAGTTTTCCATCCTCCCTTTTGAGTCTCTTCGTGCAACTTAAAATTTTTATCACATAGTAAAATTTCTTTAAAAAATTTTTTTTTTGAGACAGAGTCTTCCTCTGTCACCAAGGCTAGAGTGCCGTGGCATCAGCCTAGCTCACAGCAATGGCAAACTCCTGGGCTCAAGCGATCTTCCTGCCTCAGCCTCCTGAGTTGCTAGGACCACAGGCGCACACCACCATGCCCAGCTAATTTTTTGTTTCTACTTTTAGTTGCTGAGCTAATTTTTTCTCTTTTTAGTAGAGATGGGATCTCACTCTTACTCAGGCTGATCTTGAATTCCTGAGCTCAAGTGATCCTCCCACCTCAGCCTCCCAGAATGCTACGATTATAGGTGTCAGCCACCCCGCCTGGCCTTTGCCAGGCCTTGTTGATCTTATTTCTTAAATGTTTCTTGAATTCTTTAGTTTCTGGACATCTTGACTCTCTTTACTCCTGTTAAAGCTGTCTAGGCTATTGTAACAGGATCCTACTTGGTTTACCCTTTTTCACTCTGATTTTCATCCAATTCATTCACCACACTGAAGCCAGAATTGAATATTCAGGGTTCTTATGGTTGGATCCATTCTCAAGAAGGTCTTTTCCATGTGGTGGCCCCCAGCACCTCCAGGCTTGCACCCTTTGGATAAGTAAGCCCACTGTCAGCATATAGATGGTCTTTCAAGGCTTTGGAATAGATGAGCTTCTCCAGGGATGGTTATGAGAAGAGATGATGACCAAGGACAGAATTCGGGGGACACTGGCTACACCTTGTTGCTAGATACAGAAATAGCCAAGATGCTTGCAGCCCCTAGACTCAAGTCCACCCTCATTCCCCCAAAAGGGAGTGTCCAAAACATTTGGCCAAATCTAGAAGTCTGGCTGGACATGGTGGCTCACACCTGTAATCCCAGAATTTTGGGAGGCAGAGGCAGGAGGATTGCTTGAGGCCAGGAGTTTGAGACCAGCCTGGGCAGCACAGTGAAACCATGTCTCTATAAAAAGTTTAAAAAGAATTAGCTGGGCGTGGTGGCACATGCCTGTAGTCCTAGCTACATGGGTGGCTGAGGCAGGAGGATCACTTGAGCCCAGGAATTTGAGTCTGTAGTGAGGTCTGATGGCAACACTGCACTCCAGCCTGGGTGACAGACCAAGACCCTGTATCTAAAGGAAAAAAAAAAAAGAAAAGAAAAGAAGTGTGTCCCTCTGCTATTTTTTCCCCTTCTCTAAGTTTTATTTCTGTGAGGCTTGGGGCTCTCATTCACCCAGAGCGATCTATTGCTTTGTTCACATCCCTAGGTTTCTGGGAATTTCACCTCCTTCCATCCATAAGTTAACAAGGAGAGGAGCCTGGTTCACACTCTTCCTGCATGTAGTTGATTGCTCCAGAGATAAGCACCAGCTGTGGCTAGGTCAGTCATTCCCAGGAATTTGGAAGTAAGGCTAAGGGATTTCAGCTTAGACTGATACTCTCTTGAATGGGCAAGTTGTGAACTTGAGACTGTTGATGGTGTTGATTTTTATTAAGTGGATTGGAAAATAAAGAAAGCCAATTTATGCTGAGATAGAAAAATAAACACAGTGAGCAGAGAGAAGCAGAGATGAAAGATAAAGAGGATTTCTTGTGTCCCCTGAAGTGCCCTGGTGCCTAGGCCCTGGCCTTTTCTGAGCCTGTCCCTGAGGTCCAGCCATATCTTTGCCCTTAGGTTCTGTGAGAAGCTCCAGGTTCCTTACAATACGATTTCCCTGACAAATTTAAGCTAGTTTAAGTGTCTTTCTATTACTGGGACTCAAAATACTCCTAACTGATGACTCTTGGTTTAAATTCCTTTTCATGAGCGTAAAGACTGCCTGACGTTCATCATTAAATTATTGTTTTTTTCTTCTGGAAATAAAACGGTGGAGATAACAGAGTGTAAATATTAAGCAGATTACACAAAGTTCTACCCTCGTTGCAAAAGATAAATGTTGCGACAAGGGAGGAACTTCACTATTTGCAGAATTTTTACTAGGACTCTTTCTTCGACTATAAATCATGTCCAGCTATGCTTACTTACACTTTATTGCTGTTGCTAAAGTATAACAGGGAGTTGCCCTTTGAACCTGCCCCTCAGTGTCTCACATGAGAGAAAAGAGTTATAAATAGATGTTCACACGTGGAGTCATGGTGGCTATCACCACTATCTTTTCTGTCCCTTTGAAGGATTTATATTCTTGTTCTTCCAGAGCCCAAGGACAATCTTCAAGAAGGGACAGGATCAAACATATTTGAAGGGTCGATAAAGAAGAAATTCACCTCAGCAGCAGAGGGTTCAGACTTGTATGTGGAGATTCTTTGGATATCTTGTAGTTCTGATTTAGCTTGATAATAACGGGGAGAGTATTAGAGAGAAAAATCTCAGACTTGTTTCTGTCCCTTCTTGTCCTGATACTTAGGTTCAGATTGGGGAAGAGAGTCTTTCTTGATTTTAGAAAAGAAACTGGGGTTGGGACTGATTGAGGGACTCACTCTGCTGGGGGCTTGCTGGCACTGAGAAGGTGGTGTTAGAGGAATGGGGGGCAGGATGCTGGGAGGTTCTCCCATACGACCCCCCCTCTTCTCCTTCCTTTGTCTTTTTGCTGTGGGAGACAGCTAAGCTCCCTTTATTTGGAGTCCACAGCTGCTTGAAGGTGCCGTTGGAGAGTAGCCCAGTAGCTCTTCGATTCTACTTCTCTTCTGTTTCTTGAAGTTCTTGTCCCTTGCATTAGAAGTTACGATCTTTAGGATTGTGCCATTGAGTGGTTTTAAAACACATTCACAAGTTCTTTCATGCTTTATCCTTTGGAAGTTGGAGTTTATGTCTGTCCCTTGCCCTGAAGCTGGGTGGGTTTGTAACTCACTTGTCACCACTACAGTGTTATGGAAATGATGTGTAAGTTCCGAGGCTAGGTCAGAAAAGATGCTGCTGCTTCTGCCTACTTTGCTGAACACTTGCTTTTGGAGCTCTGAGCTGCAAGGTGAGAAGCCTGAGCCCAGACCATGGGGAGAGGCCATGTATATGTGCTACGATTGGTAGCTCCAGCAAAGGTCTCCGCAGACAGCCAGCATCAAATGCCACACATGGAGTGAAGATGCCTCCACAGAATCCGGCCTCTAGGAGTCAATCTTCTAGACTTTGAGTCTTCCCAGATGAGGCCCCTGACGTCACAGAGCAGACAAGCCTTTTCTGTTGTGCCCTGTCTGAATCCTTGACCCATGGAATCTTGAGCAAAAGGAAATGATTTAAGCCTTTAAGTTTGGGTTAGCTTGTTATGCAGTGGTAGTAATCAGAACACACTCCTAAACTCAGTCTCCCCAGGCCCCTCTGTACAGCTAAAAGCTTGGAGGGGAGTAATTGAGGACTCAGGCTCTCTAGGCGAGGCTGGCTCCCAAGAAGAAAAAACCAAAGGAGCTGAGTCAAACATTCCCATTTTATTATTCCCATATTTACCAATGAGATATCATTCCATACCCCTGAGACCTGGAGCCACACGCTGATTAAGCTTCCTTCTCATCAAGAAACATCAGGAGATGGGGACAGGTGTTCTCCTCTGTCAAGAGGGTATTTTAAAGGATTTCTTTTGTTTCCCCATCCCCGAATTATTTCAGTTCACTCTTTTCTTTTTATTTTGTTATAAGGTAATATAAATTATAGTAAAGTGACAATAAAAGAATGTTATAATAGGTTTTGATAGTTTTGTATATAAGTTATGTAGTTATAGATAATATAATAAACATTTATAATAAAATTATACTGAATTATAATAAAAACAATTCTTTCTGTTTGTCATTTTGTTCTGTCTCATTGTAGAGGTTCTTTGCAAATGTCTTGTGCCCCGTGGCTCTTCTCATATAAGCGTGAGGCATTAAAGCACTGACTGGAAGCTGTGAGCATATGAGCAGGGTTCATGGGTGTGTGGGCTTCACACAGGGAAAATAGGAGGTGATTGGGCTCCGTCATTGGCACATCCCCAAATATTAGTTAGAACAAGGAGGCCTTTTCTCTGGAGTGTTTTCTTTCTGCAGAAAAGAATTGCCCTGTCTCCTGCTTTGGTAGTATGAGTTGCTTGCAAATCTGGGAGCAGATTGGGGAAGGACTGGGGTCCCTACAATTCAGTGTGTAAAGTTTCACATGATCTCCATGTTTTCTGTCCTATACCTTGTCCCATTCCCTCTACCATACCTGGTGTCCCTAAATCCAGAGCATCTAATTTCTTCAAAGAATAAATCTCTCATCTCTTGGCTCACTTTCATTGGGTTATTCCTCTTCAGGGTTAGAAAGATTAAATTGCCCAAGGTTATACATCTAATTGTGGAACTCAGACTCAAACCCAGGATTGTCCATTTTCAAACCTTATATTTTCAAATTTATGAAACTAAAATAAAGCCTGATAAACCTGAGCAAATAGAATACCAAAAGAACCCATTTTCAGAATATGGATTTGGAGAAATCAGTCTACAGTTAGCTGGCTTATTTAAAGCTCTTTATAAAACAAATTTTACCTCTTCATAAAAAAAAGAATATAGATACAAAATTCCTAAATAAAATATTAACAAACCGAATCACAACAATATTGGAACATCTATGCATGATAGACAACTCAATAAAGAAATACAAAGTAAAATGAACCATTTTTGTGTGTATTTGATTAACTTAATAGAGAGTCTAAGAAAAATATTAACTTAGTAGAGATTTTTAGAAAAATATTACTCACCACAGGCAATGGATGGAGAACATAGGTATTCTCACACATTTCTGGAATGAGAATAAATTGGTACCACCTTTCAAGGCGTCAATTTTATTATATGTACAAAAATTTTACTATTTCATGCAACTTTTAACCCAGAAATTCCACTTCTAGGAATTTATTTTCAGGAAACAATCATGAGATGCACAAAAATTTATCTATGAGGATATTAATTTCAATGTTATTTATAATATTGAAAAATTAATAACAAATTTCTGTCCAATAATATGGGCTTCACAAAATAAATAAAAATATCCAAACATAAAATAATGTTGAAGAATAATTTTAATAACATGAAATATGTTAATGTTATATTAAGTATACATAGGTTTTTAAAACAGTATGTTCTCAATTGTTTGTATTACAAGGAATTCTTTCTGTTGCAAGTAATGAAAACTCAACTAAAAATGACTTAAGAGAAATAAAAGGAGTGTATTGATTCATAATACTGGAAAGTCCAGGGGACGTAATGCCTTCAGGCAGGGCTTCATCAAACATGGTTAGCAGTAACTTGTTTCCATTTCTTGGCTCAGCTTTATTTTGCATTGGCTTTCAGGTAGACTCTCCACAAGTGTTGTTAAGGAGGGCTACCAGCACTCTGGGATTATGCTTTACCAATTTAATAACCTAACAGAAAAAGAATATTTCTTTTCAAATCATTCCAGTAAAAATCCCATTGCTGAATCTTATTGGCTAGGCCTGGGTCATGCACTTCTCTCTTTAGTTGAGAGGTGGTGTGAGTCCCACCTGAACTATATAAACATGATGATAGCTAAAATTTATTGAGTATTGATTATGTGTCAGATACAAGTATTGAGTCTGAATTCCGTGATTTGATGCGTAACAGTGAGCAATTTAATCTTTCTAAGCCTGAAAAGGATATATAATCAGTGTCCTCTTTATTATTTCACTAAATTCTCTTGAAAATCCTAATGAAATAGATTCTATCATCATCCTCTTTTTATGGTTGAAGAAACTGAAGCCCAGGCAGATGAAGTATATTATACTAGACAATAGAATTATCAAATGATGAGTTCACTTATATGAATTGAGAATATGGGAGGCAACAGTTCTTCAAAGGAGAATCAGATGCTGCTGCAGACATTGAAGACAGAACCAAAACAAAAGCAAAAGCAAAGCAAAACAAAACAATCCTGTAGAATATACATGGATATGAAAACTTTAGAAAATCTGTTATTAATATGCTTAGAAAGGTAAGAGAGAATATATTCCACCCATGCTGTAAGAACATAAGACCATGATAAATATTAAGAGAATTAAAAAGAGCCCTTAAAAATTAAAGCAAGTTAATAGACCTAAAAAATGGAATAGAAGAGTTGTAAGATAAATTTGAGGAAATCCCCCCAAAATAAAAAGAGTTGGAAAATAGGAGAGAAAAGATAAGAAGATCAGAGAATAAGCCTGGGAGGTTCATTATATGAATAATAGGTGTTCAGGAAAGAACAGAGGAAGAGGAAGGAGGTAGGAGCGGAAGTCATCAACAAAATAATACAGAAAAATTTACCAGAACTGAAGGACATGAGTTTCTGGATTGAAAGCATTCCTCCAGTGCCCAGAAAAATGGATGAAAAGAGACCCATCAAGACACATTATCATGAAATTTCAGAACATAAGGGGTAAGAGATCTTAAAAGCTTAGAGAGAGTGAGAGCAAGAGAGTCAACACACAAAGATCATATACAGAGGATCAAGAATCAGATTTGGCTTTATATACTTGAACAAACAACAGCGGATGCAAGACGACGCTGGAGCAATGCCTTCAAAATTCTGAAGAAAAATGATTCCCAACCTGGAATTCTGCACCCAGCTAAATTATCAATCAAATAAGAGAGTAAAATAAGGGCCGGGTGCGGTGTCTCATGTCTGTAATCCTAGCACCCTGGGAGGCCGAGGCGGGAAGATTGTTCGAGCTCAGGTGTTCGAGACCAGCCTGAGCAAGAGCGAGACCCCATCTCTACTATAAATAGAAAGAAATTAGCCAAACAACTAAAACCAGAAAAAATTAGCCAGGCACAGTGGCGCGTGCCTGTAGTCCCAGCTACCCGGGAGGCTGAGGCAGGAGGATCGCTTGAGCCCAGGAGTTTGAGATTGCTGTGAGCTAGGCTGACACCACGGCACTCTAGCCCAGGCAACAGAGTAAGACTCTGTCTCAAAAAAAAAAAAAAAAAAAAAAAAAAAGAGAGGGAGGGAGTAAAATAAGGACATTTTCAGATATGCAAGGTTTACCTCCCATGCATCTTTTCTCAAGAAGTCACCGAAGGCTGTGCTCCTTGAATGAGAGCACAAACCAAGAAAGAAGACATGGGATACCACAAACAGGAATCTGACACAGAAGAGCAGTGACAGGACTCCTCAGGGTGAGGGTGATGGGAGATTCCAGGATGATGGTCAGTTATGCATTAAAGGCAGAAGAAAACAAGTTCAGATTGAAGTAGTGGGACTCCAGGACTCCAGGGAGAGACAGACTGAGGGCTTCCATCATTGCTGTCCCTACTACCATTGTGCTAACTTTAATTAAGGACAAAATACCCAAAGTCAGGCCCAAGTTTTCCCTCTGTACTTAACTCATTTTGACCACATGCTGATGAAATTCTTGCTCATTCATCCATGCCCTGCTGCCTTATCTGCTGTGGGTATCCTCTAGAAATGTTCTGCTTTGACCTCTCCTGGGAGGTGGAGAGGAAGTCATTGTGAACGGAGTATCTAGCACAGCCCTCTCCCTCTGACTGTATCCTGGCCAAACATCTAAAATCTCGGGTGCTACCACATGTCTCAACTGTGCCAAACTCACTGTTTCCCAGTGTTACTCATCATCTTACTCAATGATTTTCCCATAAAAGCTTCTCGTAAATGTTCAGGGAAGCTGAAGCCAGAAAATGACCCAGAGGCTATTCAGTTTATCTCTTCTCCTCCTGAGCCTTCCTCTTACATCACCCTTTCCTTACTCTCCTAGATTGTGCTTGCTGCTCACCTTTTCAAAACTAAGTCACATATTGTTCAGGGATGCATACGTCGCTGGAAAACTATTAAGGAAAAATGGCAATTAACAGAAGTCATCACTGTGGTTATCACTGGGGATAGAGAAGAGACTACAACTGGGGAGAAGTAAACAGAGGCTTCTAAAGAACTACCTATGTTTTACATCTTAAACTGGATGGGTGATTATTTACCTTATTATTATACTTAAATTGACCAAATAATTTTATTCACCCTTCTATTTGTATGATGCATTTCACAACAAACCATTTTAAAAATCAGGTGCTGTTACCAAATAAAAGGGGAAGTGAATGGGGGATAAGCAGAAATAACAGATATTTATCCAGGATCTTTGGAAAATAAAAATACTTGCAAAGAGAAAAGACAGGAGAGGACATTTGCATCTGGCTCTTTTTGTTGCAAGGAGGTAGAGACCTGCTTAATTTAACTCAAGAAAAAAGTAGGGGTTGTTTTGAGCCTGCACATGGAATGAACTGGAATGATAAAACTCAGGCAGTTTTTCACTCTCCCTACAGGGACCTCTGCGTCTGTCTGCTCAGTTCCCTATTGGCTACACAGATGCTCCTTGACTTATGATGGGGTAAGTTGAAAATATTTTTAAGTCAAAAATGCATTTAATATACCTAACCTATCAAACATCATAGCTTAGCCTGGCCTAACTTAAACATGCTCAGAAGACTCACGTTAGCCTACAGTTGGTCAAAATCATCTATCACAAAGCCCATTTTATTCAAAAATGTTGAATATCTCCTGTAATTCATTGAATACTATTCTGAAAGTCAAAAGCAGAATGGTTGTATGGGCACACGAAGTAGTTTCTACTGAATGTGTATGGCTTTTGTGCTATCATAAAGTTGAAAAATACTAAAACGAGACCATCTGTATAGCAAATCTCAAAATTTATTGGCTTAAGACAACAGCCACCATTTATTTATGGAATCATGATGCTGAAATTTGGGAAAGGATTGGCAGAAATAGCTTGTCTCTGCTCCACACGTTGTTGGCTGGGCAGGCTTGACTGGAATTGGAGAACCTGGGTGGCATCACTCACACATGTGGCCCAGAGCATGTGTCGAGAACAGTGAGAGAGAGACTGGCCAGCAGGGCTGTAGGTCTTAACGTGGTGGCTCAGGGCTCCAAGAGAAGGAAAGTGGAGGATGTCAAGCCTCTTGCTGGTCAAAAACTGGGACTGCATCACTTCTGCTGCATTCTGTTGGCCAAAACAAGTCATAGGACCAGTCCAGAACATGGGGAGGAGAAATTGACTTCACCTCTTGATGGGAAAAGTGACATGTGCTTCCAGAGATGGGAAGCATTCTTGGCAGCCATTTTTCCAAACAATTTGCCGTATATTTTCTTTCACTTTATAATTTTGGATTAGCATATAATTTTAGTTTGCTGTTGCCTAACTCTCCACACATGTTTTCTGTCACCTCCAACTTTACTGCTAATTAGCAAGTTCTTTTGGGTTTTTAGGTTCAAATTCCAAGAACTGGTCAGTTCAGTCCATTTTTCACCTTATGTCAGTGGTCAAAAGTCAGAGGCCATCTTTTTTTTCCTTGCTTTTATTTTGAAAACTGTTAAGCCTTCAAGATAGTTGCAAGAATAGTACAGTGAATGCTTATAAACTCTTCTCTTAGATTCACCAATTTTAACATTTGCCACATTTGTTTGATCACACATTCTCTCTCCATACATGTATGTGTGGATTTGGTTGGAGATACCATGACATTTTACCTCTAAATACCTTAGCATATATCTCCTGAGAACAAGGGCATTCTTTTATATAACCACAACCAAATTATTATACTCAAGAAATTTAATATTTATATACAACTGTAATCTAGTGTATTACCCATATTCATATTTCCACAATTGCCCCATAATGTCCTTTATATATGATTCTTTTTTAATCCAGTATTCAATCTATAATCACACATCCAAATTAGTTGTCATTTCTCCCTAATGTCCTTTACTTTAGATAATTTTCCTGGCGTGTTTTTGTCTTCAAGAACATCGACATTTTGGAGACTCTAGGCTGGTTGTTTTGTACAACGTCTTTCAATTTGAATTTGCCTGATTGTTTCCTCATGGTTATATTCAGCTTAAACATCTTTGGCAAGGACATTACATAGGTGATGGTGTGTGGCTAGTCAGTTGATTGGCTGCTCTCAGACAATTGCCAGCCAATCGCCTATTCGTGTTCACTCCCATCCCCATTGTCCCGCTTCCCATCATTTCCCACGCTCCTGCCCAAAGGCTTCTGGGTAAGTTTGGCCAAGGAAAGACAGTGGCTGATAGGAGAAGAGGAAAAGCTAGGCTATTTCCCCCTATTTCTCTGCTTTCTGTGAGGTCCTTGACCATGGCTGCTTCTCTTCTGTGTCTCTAGTTCCTCCCAAACAGACCTTCCCTTTGTGGGTCTAGCTCTCACAGGGAAATTCCCTCTCCTTGTTTCTGGCTCCTTCTGGTTGGCCACAACTTATGTGCTTGGATAAACCCTCTCCTCTTGTCCCTTCAGCCCTAGGGTGACAGTTGCTTCTGGCTGTTGCTATCTCTCAGTTGCCTCACCATCCTGTGTTTGAATTCTCAG
The DNA here is from genome assembly GCA_963575035.1 of Avahi laniger. NCBI lineage: Eukaryota > Metazoa > Chordata > Mammalia > Primates > Indriidae > Avahi > Avahi laniger. Next base: position 13,312 of record CAUYSK010032125.1, read on the forward strand.
CTTTTCTACTTCCAGTGTAAACAATTTCCTTATTAAATGTCCTCTGTGTTTGGTTTGAAAAACCTAGGGTGGCATCTGTTTTCCTGACTAACCCCTAACTACTACAGGTAGGGTGTTCATTTTTGTTCTAATCTTCTATGACTAAAGGAGTGGGGTCAAATGGTACAAAATGGGGCAGCATTAGCAGCAGGGGGTATAAGAGAAGAAATTCCTTTAGAAAGAGGAATAAGCACTGTAGTCCTTCTTGGTTACACAGAAAGGAAATATACAAAAAGACAACCTCTCTCAGGGTGGTAGAACTTTGGATGATTCTTATATTATTTTTCTTCCTTTTTATTTATCCAAATTACCTAAATTGCCAGGATTCCATATTTAGTAAACAAATGAAGGAGGATGGTGCACATATTGTGCATGATAAGAAATACTAATATCAGAGACTCCATGTAACAGACCAGCCCCTGTTAAAAGACAGAACTGCCACAAATTTAAAGGGCTTCAATAGCTTTTATTTGTGATTCTAGAGTCAGGCACCACCACATACTATAAAACAGAATGAGTATTTTGGTGAGCTAAGGAGAGGAGGTTAGTTTTAGAGACAGAAATGTGTGGAGGAAAGCAGAAACAGAAAACAAAAAGAAGATTGTTTGAAAGTTACTTTCCTTGTAAAGGTTAAAGCAGAAGGGACTTTCTTATCATGGCGGCTAAAACTGGCTTGTGTGGGGATTTGGCTATTGTCTCTCACTCTCTGACTTCTTTGAAGGTCAGATAAACAACTTAGTTTCAGCTTGGTGACAGGGAACTTTAGTATGAGTGACTCCAATTTGGTTTGGTCTGTTGGGCCTAGTGTAGGAACTCAGTCTGTGCCAATGGCCTCCTATAAATTTTATTTAACACCCTCATAAAAGCATTTTGGCCCCCAAATCTTTCAAATGAAAAAACAAGAAGGCCATTTAATATAAGAAGATATGAAAGAATAACAAGAGATTTTGCTATATAAAATGCTTATACTTTTTGTATGTTTGATATAGTTTGTAATATAATTTAATAATGTAAAAAAGATCTCATAAAAAAGAGAATCATTCAAAAGGAAATGGCTCAGTTGAGGTTTTCATATGATTGCTCTAACTCACAGATGGGCAAGTCTCCATGGTCGTGGAGAAAACCACACCGGTTCCTATGGAAATGTTTACATTTAATAGGTGACTAGTAAGTGTGATCATTTATAGCAATTGAAAGCATTCAATTGACTACTGACTACTTAATTTCAGTGCTTAATTACTTAATCAAATATTCTTAGAAGTTTTGGAAAGTTTATTAGAGACTGAAGGATTTAAAGGGATGTTAAAATGGCTGAGGCATGAGTTCAGAGAATGTGAGTAAAAAAGGCTAAAAAATAGTAGTGGAAAGACAAAGTAGAATTTTAGGCTAAAATAAGCTGCAATGATGAAGATGGACAGAAGTCATTGGAGATAAAATGAACTACTAGAAATGAGAAGAGCAAAAAAATTACAGAGTTAATCAGTGAGTACTGGATTTGAATAATTCACAGTTTTCACAGAAGAGCCTAACACAGAGAATATGTACTACAAGTGAGCACATGCGAAAACCTGCTTGTACTCTAAATATAATACAATACAATCTGGTACAAAGTGTTTCGAAGAGTCAAAAGAAGACAGTTTCCTAGGTGTCTAACTGTTGCAATGACTTCCATCAGCTAGTCATAGCTAGCAATGGACTTTTGACTTCAACCTGCTTACACTGGCTGCTATGATTTGAATGTCCCCTCCAAGACTCATGTTGAAATTTAATTGACATCATGATGATATTAAGAGATGGGACCTTTAAGGAGTAATTAGATCATGAGGGTTTTGCCATCATGAGTGTATTAATGCCATTATTGTGGGAGTGGGTTAGTTATCTTAGGGGTTTGGCCCCCTTTTTTCTCTGTCTCGCACATTCACTTGCCCTTCTGCCAAGGGATGATGCAGCACAAGGCCCTCGCCAGATGCCGGTGCCATGATCTTGGACTTTCCAGCCTCCAGAACCATCAGCCAAATAAATTTCTACTCTTTATAAATTGCCCAGTTGGTGGTAGTTTGTTATGGCAGCAGAAAATGTGCCTAAACAGAAAATTGGTGCTGGCAAGTAGTGCTGTTGCTATAACAAATACCCGAAAATATGGAAGTTGCTTTGGAACTGGGTAATGGGCACAGCTGGAAGAATTTGGAGGAATAGACTAGAAAAAGCCTAGATTGCTGTGATCGAAACATTAAGGGCAATTCTTGTGACAGCTCAGACAAAGACAAGAGCTATAGGGAAAATCTGAATTTTCTTAGAGATTACTTAAATTGTCATGAACAGAATGTTGTACAAATATGGACAGGAAAGGGCATTCTGATGAGAATTCAGATGGAAATGGAGAGCAAAGTACTGGAAACTGGAGTAAAGGCCATTTTCGTTATACAGTTGCAAAGAACTTGGTGGAATCGTGTCCATGTCCTAGAACTTTGTAGAATGCAGAATTTAAGACTGATGAACTAGGATACCTGGCAGAAGAAATATCTAAGCAGCAAAGTATTCAGGCTGCTTCACAGCTACTTTGAACTGCATACAGTGAGATACAAGAGGAAAGAAATAAAGATGGAATTTATAATAAAAAGAGACAGAACAGAAAGGTTTGGAACATTCGCAACTGAGATACGTGAAGGATGAAAAGGCGTGTTTAGGAGAGTGAACCAAGGGTGTGGCTGAATAACTGTTTGCTAAGGAGATTGATATGGATGGAAAGATGTCAGGTGCTATCCATCAAGGCAATAGGAGAAAGACCTGGAAGGCATTTCAGAGATTTTTGAGAATTCCCTCCAGTGACAGGCCCAGAGCTCTGGGAGGGCAGAATGGTTTTGGGGACAGGCCCAGGGTACTCTCCATGGGCTCACTGCCCAAGGTCACCTTGGGACTTTGCTCCCAACCTTCCAGTGAAGCACTTCTTGGTCACCGTAGCTATGGCCCAAGCAGACCCAAATATGGCTTGACCCGCCACTCTAGAAGGCACAAGCAGTAAGTCTTGGTGGTGTCCATGTGGTGTTAATTCTGCAGGCACACAGAATGCAAGAGCTGTGGGGGTATTGCTTCCTCCACCTAGATTTCAAAGGATGTCATGGACAGCCTGGGGCCTAGGCAGAGACTTGTCACAGGGGCAGAGCCACCGCAGAGAGCCCCTTCCAGGGAAATGCCAAGCAGAAATGTGAGGTTGGAGCCACCAGCAGGTGCCCCCACTAGGGCAATGACTAGTGGAGCCATAGGAGTAGGGCTGCCCCTGAGACTCCAGAATTGTGGGGCCACTAGGTGCAAGTCCAGCCTGGGAAAGCTGCAGACAATAGAGGCCAACTTGTGAGAGCTGCTGTGTGCTGTGCCCAGCAAAGCCATAGGGGAGGGAGTGACTCTGAGGCTGTGGGGGTCCAAGCCCCATCCCAGTGTATCCAGATGTGGGACATGGAGTCAAAGGAGATTATCCGGGAGCTTTAAGTTTTAATGTTGTTTTCCCTGTTGGGTTTTAGACTTACCTGGGATGAGTTACCCCTCTTTTCTTGCTTATTTCTCCCTTTTGGAATGGGAATGCTTATCCTGTGCCTGCTCCATCATTGTATTAATATTTTGGAAGTGGATAACTTGTTTAATTCCACAGATACACAACTGGAGGGAATTTGCATTTGCCTTAGGTTGAATCATGCCTTGAGTCTCACTTGTATCTGATTTAGGTGGGACTTTGGACTTTTGAGTTGATGCTGGAACGAATTAAGACATTTGGGACATTTGGGACTATTGGTATGGAATGAATGTATCGTGTATGTAAAAAGAATGTGAATTTTGGGGGGCTAGGAGAGGAATGCTATAGTTTGAATGTTCCCTCCAAAACTCATGTTGAAATGTAATTGCTATTGTGACAGTGTTAAGAGGTGAGACATTTAAGAGGTTATTAGGTCGTGAGGGCAAAGCCCTCATAGATGGATTAATGCTGTTATCATGGAAGTGGGTTAGTTATTGTGAGAGTTTGATTCCCCTTTTCTCTCTGTTTTGTGAGCTTGTTTGCCCTTCTGCCTGGGAAGATGCAGCACAAAGGCACTTGCAAGATGCTGGTGCTATATTCTTGGATTTTGTGATCTCCAGAACCATGAGTCAAATAAACTTCTATTCTTTATAAATTACCCAGTCTGTAGTAGTTGTTACAGCAACAGAAAATGGACTAAGATATCTGCCAAAACCTACGTTTAGTCAGGGTCTAATTATGGCTCTCTGAAGAATTTATTCATTGAGCCTACTAAGTACTATGTGTGAGAAGAATAAGGCTATTAATTCTTTCTGAAATGAAGTATATTAATAAGTAAATGCATTGGCATTTTATTATGAATGATTATGACCTTCTAGTATTGCATATTTAATGTTCTCTCTTAGGAACATAGAAGAAAGTACCAAGTCAGGGTTAAACCTGTTTGTCTTTACCGCTCATACTGAGAAAAGAATCTAGGTCAAAGTAGCATTTCTGACTCTGAGAATCTCTTCCTTTAGGATTTTCCATTGACAATATTGGAAAATATGATCTGGACTATGCAATACTTGGCTCTTCATAGGCTGCAAAGTTTTGAAAGGTGGTGGTGTGGATCTTGGCAGAGATCTCTTGATTGAGTATTTCTTTGTCTTTATTTTCTCCCAATTTCCATCCTGAGTAATTGTCTCATTAGAGCAGTATCTTCTAATTCACAGGTATAAGGACACTGTCTTGACATATCAGGAAAATTTTAGAAAACAGGTCTAGGAGGAGAAAACTTGGGCATGTGATGCCTTCTCAGTGCTATGTGCCTAAAACTACCCAAATAATATAAAAACTCATAGATTGCATGTTTAAAAACTCACCTTTGTTAACTATGTGATTCAGGATTTTTCTTTCAAGTTTTTCTCCTCTTTGTCTGCAGAAATTCTAGGTAATGATTACCTTTCACAGTTCCAGAGACACTACAAAATAACCATCATTAGAGTTTTAGCTGCAGGTAGTAAATAGAGTTATTGCAACATTCTGAGCATGGTTACTGGTGTTCCTGGAGATATCCAGGACAGCTATCATTTCTGGAAATATCTAAGGCCTTGAGGTATCAAACAGACATCTGAGTGGAAAATATATCTGAACTGTGGTCGGCAGATGGTGGGATTCTTTTGAAAGCTATTAATTTGCATTTGTATCAAAAATACAACAGCCCATAACCTGCTTGAGAGTAATCACATACATAGTCAACACCTCAACTACTTTTCCATTCAGAGCACTGAAGTTAGTTACGTAAAAGCAAATGTATTTTCAGGGCAGTGGTGCTCCCACAGCCGCCAGCCATTGCCAGGTGCCCTCATTGCTGCACATCTCAGTCACTTTCGATTATGCTCAAAAAGCACATCTCCCAAAGGAATCTATTTTTTCCCCATGCTCACTCAGTTTAACTTCCTCTCCTGGTTTATCTAAACAGGAACATTAATTCATTTTCATTTGAAGAAGTACCTACTGCGTAAGTTAGCTTTCCTTACATTCTTTCTGAAGACAAAACACATCTAGCTTAGTTTTTATTTCTAAGAATTAAAATCAGAAATGCTCTCACTTATTATTTTGTAACTGTTTCACAAGGAACACATTGATTCCAAGTTTTTCTTAAGCATATTATCCATTTCCAGAGTATACATTTTTAAGTTAATAGACTTTATTTTTTAGAGTGATTTTAGGTTTATAGAAACATTGAGCAGAAAGTAGGAATCTATTTTTTGAGCAAAAATTCTTGAGAGCTCATGAAATTCCAGGGCCTGTTGTAATAGCTGGAATCCTGAACTTGTGAGTACACCAGTAACTTATAACCAAGTGCAAATTAGTACCCATCAAATCCATAAGTGGTATATTTTGCTTTAAATCACATGACTCTAAATTACAGGGTTTTGTATACATTCGGCCTTCTGTATCTGCATCTTTGACTCTGCCATTTCCATACCATAGTTGCCTTTATTCTCAATAAAATATCCCCCAAAATGTCAATATTACTTTTGGCATTTTAAAAACACAGTCTAGGAACTGCCCATATCTAGCTGAGCACCATCTCTCATGTTTAAATACAGTGGGTCATGCAAATCAAAGTTATACAGCTAGTGCTATTCAAATCATCGAGATCGACAGCGCTTTGAATTTCATTGATGAGTAACTGATTGGCTTGACATCCATCCCCAGGGCCTGACTAAAGGATTTTATCCTTTACAAATTCACAAACAGAATTTCTTTTTCTATTGAGTTTCCCTAAATTGGTTTATGAGAAATTCTCAGTTTGTTGCTTTCTGAGAGGTTTCTCAGGTGGGCTCCAGTATGCAGGGTGTTCCTAATCTTTCCTGTGCTATTTTTGGTTTCAGAAGACTGGTCCTGGGTGACCGTGTTGCTCTTGAAGGTAAGCTGACATGACCTACTGACTCTGTGGTCCAGGAGGCTATTGTATAACCTTGGGTCTGAAAGGAAATATGTCTCATCATTGTTTCCGGGCCTGTGTTCTTGCAAAGGTGTCCCCAAGAATGTAGACTTTTTGCTTATAGATTCTACAGCAAAGGTTCTTAACATTGAGCCCAAACATCCTCTTGTTCATGGTTGAATTTTAGTGGGTTTATGAATCCTCTAAAATTGCATACAAATTTCTTGTAATTGTGATATTTTTTCTGGAGAAAGAGTTATTTCATTAAATTCTTCAGGAATTGGTGGTCCCAAAAAGGTTAAGAGCCACTGGTCTGTCCTATCTATTACCTTAATCCAACTTCTTGATACATAGAGTTCCTTGTTTTTATTTCTAACTGGTAGAGTGTGAATTGGTTTTATCAAATCCTTAATAGTCTCGCTCTTTCTCTCTCTTGCTCTTGTTATTTTTTTTAAAAGATAATTTTTAATTGACAAAAATTATATATATTTATGGTCTATGACATGATGTTTTGAACTATGTATACATCATGGAATGGCTAAATCAAGGTAATTAACATATGCATTAACTCACATACTTATTCTTTGTGGTAAGAACACTTAAAATCTACTCCTAGTGATTTTCAACTATATAATACATTATAACTGACTATAGTCACCATATTGTACAATAGATCTCTTGAACTTATTCCTCCTAACTGAAATTTTGTAACCTTTGACCAACGTACTCTCAGCGCTAGTAACCACCATTCTACTCTGCTTCTGTAAGTTCCACTTTTTTAGATTTCACATATAAGTAGGATCATGTGGTATTTGTCTTTCTGTGCCTGGTTTATTTCACTTAACTTAATGTCCTCCAGATTCATCCATGTTGTCACAAATGATAAGATATCCCTCTTTATTTTATTTTATTTATTTATTTATTTTTTGGAGACAGAGTGTCGCTCTGTTGCCCGGGCTGGAGTGCCATGGCATCAGCCTAGCTCACAGCAACCTCAAACTCCTGGGCTCAAGCGATCCTACTGCCTCAGCCTCCCTATTAGCTGGGACTACAGGCGTATACCACCGTGCCCAGCTAATTTTTTCTATATATTTTTAGTAATATATCCCTCTTTTTAAAGACTGAATAGTATTTCATGTATATATGTACCACATTTTCTTTATCCATTCATCCATCAATAGACACTTAGGTTGATTCCATATCTTGGCTACTGTGAATAATGCCTTGATGAATATGGGAGTGCAGAAATCTCTTTAAACATACTGATTTCATTTCTTTTGGATATATACCCAGTAGTGGGGTTGCTGAATGATATGGTAGTTTTATTTTTAATTATTTAAGGACCCTCCATACTGTTTTCCATAATGGCTGTACTAATTTACATTCCCATCAACTGTGTACAAGGGTTCTTTTTTCTCTGCACTTGTTATCTTTCACTTTTTTGATAATAGCCATTCTAACAGGTGTGAGATGATATCTCATTGTGGTTTTAATCTGCATTTCCCTGATGATTAGTGATGCTGAGCACCTTTTCATATACCTGCTGGCCATTTGTATGTTTTCTTTTCAGAAGCGTTTATTTAGATCCTTTGCCCATTTTTAAATTGGGTTATTTGTTTTCTTGTTATTGAGTTGTTTGAGTTCCTTGAATATTTTGGATATTAACCCTTTATCAGATGTATGATTTGCAAATATTTTCTCCCATTTTTTAGGTTGTCTCTTCACCCTGTTGATTGTTTCCTCTGCTGTGCAGAAACTTTTTAGTTTGATGTAATTCCATTCGTTGATTTTGTTTGCCTGTGCTTTTGGGTGCTTTTGTTCTTCTTGATTATGTATTTTTCTAGGTGACAGCAAGTTTCTGGGCACTCTTTTAAATATTATTTGTGAACTTTAAGTTACTCAATGATTTAACTTATGGTGGTGGTTATCTTTAAGCATGACATGATCTTTTTTTCTTAAAGTTTTTTTAGTGTGGACTGTATAAAGCATACAAAGAGTATCATATATATTATATTTTCTTTTTTTGTTTTCCATATACTTATTCCTTCTATTCAACCATATATATTATATATAAATAAAATTTAAAGAGTAATTTAAAGCAAATTCAAAAACATCCAGGTAACCACAACCTCGTTCAAAAATTAGAAGATTGCCAGCATCCCATTATGCACACCTTCCCCATTCCCTCCCCGACCTGCAACAAACCTTTCCCTCTGCCCAGAAATAACTACTCTTCTACCCTTGTGATAATGATTTCCTTTCATATCTTTATAGTTTCACCACATATATATGCATTGCTTAGTTTTTGAATTTATATAAATGGAATCACGCTAAATTATTTTTTATCTTGCTTTTCTAGCTCAATATTATATTTGTAATATTAAATCACATTGCTATATATAGCCGTAGTTTATTCATTTTCATTACTTTGTAGTATTCAAATTAATGAATATATAACAATTAATGTGTCCATTTCACTGTTGATGGACAATTGGTGTTTTCCTATAGTTGGCTGTTAAGAATTAATGCATTCTTTTTCATATAAATGATGCATATGGACAAGAGTTTCTAAAGGACATATACTCAGAATTGGAATTGCTAATTCATGTATGAGCAAATTCAACTTTACTAGAAAATGCCAAATGGTTTTCCAAAGTGGCTTTAGGAATTTAAGCTCTCATCAGCTGTGAGTAAGAATTTCCATTGTTCTACATCCTTGGTAATCCTTGGTGTTGTGATTGTCTCTATTTTAGCTGCTTTGGAAGTATATAGTTGTATCTCATTGAGATTTTAATTTGTACTTTTTCTGATTACTAATGAGGTTAAAAATATACTTATTGGCCATTGGATCTCCTCTTCTGTAAAATGCCTGTCCAAGTGTTTGGACTACTTATTATTAGGCTGTCTATCACTTACTGATTTATTGGAGTTTATTTTGTATTGTAGATACTAGCACTTTTTTTGGATATATGTGCTACAAATATCCTCTCCCACATTATTGGTTCTCTTATAATTTTCTTCATGAGGCTTTTATAAAAATTTCTTTAATGGCCATTTTCAAACATATACAAAAATAGAGAGAAAATATAATAAACCCCTATATACCAATCACTCATCTTCAACAATTATGTAATTTTTTTCTGATGAAGAGAAGTTCTTAATTTTTTTTTTTTTGAGACAGAGTCTCACTCTGTTGCCTGGGCTAGAGTGCTGTGGCATTAGCCTAGCTCACAGCAACCTCAAACTCCTGGGCTCAAGCAATCCT
>CAUYSK010032127.1:0-37282 GCA_963575035.1 Avahi laniger
TTAATTGGACAACTAAAAATATATATAAAAAAAAAACTAGCCAGGCATGGTGGCACATGCCTGTAGTCCCAGCTATTAGGGAGGCTGAGGCAGGAGGATTGCTTGAGCCCAGGAGTTTGAGGTTGCTGTGAGCTAAGATGACGCCACGGCACTCTACCCAGGCAACACAGTGAGACTCTGTCTCAAAAAAAAAAAAAGTAAAAGATAGTAAGTGTTGGCAAGATGTGCAAATAAAGAAAATGTGGTGTATATGGACAATGGAATGCAAAATATTTTTTATTTTTCTTGAAAAATAAGAAAATTCTGTTGTGCCACTGTGACAATATGGATGAACCTGGAAGACATTATGCTAAGTGAAATAACCCAGGCACAAAAAGACAAATATGGCATGATTTTACTTATATGTAAAATCTGAAAAAGTCAAATTTATAGAAGTAGAGAGTAAAATGGTGGTTACCAGGAGCTGGGGGTGGAGATGTGGATAGGGAATGAGAAGTTGACCAAAAGGTACAAAAGTTGCAGTTAGATAGGAAGAATAAGTTTTCACAATCTATTACACAGCAAGGTGACCATAGTTAATAATAATGTGTTTTTTATTTCAAAATTGCTAAAAGGATAGATTTTTAATATTCTTACTACAAAAATATGATGGGTATGTGGAGTGATGGACATGTTAATTATCTTGATATACTCATTCCACAATATATACATCTATCAAATCATCATATTTAACCCCATGAATGTGTATGATTGTCAATTGAAAATAAAAATTTAAATTAAAAAAATAAGTAAACAAAAAACTTGGATGAAGGGTTAACCAGTTTTCCATGTATTGAATAACAGCACACCTTTGTATTTACTCTGTTCCATTCACTCTAGGGGTATGGCTGGGCACTCTTTCCGTCATCCAGTTTTTAATTTAACTTAATTTCATTGCATTTTTAAAAAATAACAGTTTTTTTGAGATATAGTTCACATCCATATAATCACCTATTTAAAGTGTACAGTTGAATGATTTTCAGTATATTCATAGCATTGGACACCAAATACCACTGATTCCCCACCATTTTTATCACACCCTCAAAATCTCTGTACCCATTAGCAGTCATTCCCCATTTCTCCCCAACCCCTATCCCCAGCCTTAGGCAATCACTAATTTACTTTCTGTTTCTATAGACTTGCCTGTTCTGGACATTTAATATAAATGGAACCATGTAATATGTGTTCATTTATGACTGGTTTCTTTCATTTGGCATGTTTTCAAAGGTTATCCATGTTGTAGCATGTAACAGTACTTCTTTCTTTGTATGTATATATCACATTTTATTTACTCATCATCAGTTGACGGACATTTGGATTGTATCCACTTGTTGGCTATTATGACCTATGATGCTGTGAACATTCCTGTTAAACTGAACATACATGTTTTATGCTTTGTCTCTATTCTGTCTTACTTCTTAATTTAAACAGCTAAAAAATACCACTAGTGAACTTTCTGAGTTGCTGGCAATATTTTATTTCTTGACATGAATAGTGGTTGCATAATTTTTGCTTTTTTTAAAAATTAAATTTACTTGTGTTTCCCACACTTTTCTATTTGTTGTATTTGGCTAAAAATGGTAAGAATAAATTAGATAAAAAAAATCTATGAGTTATGAGTTACTCTCTGCCTATGGAATAAAGTTCAGACTCTTAAATTTTCAAATTCCTTCATATATTGACTACCACAGCCTCTCTGATCCCAGCACCCACTACTGCCTTCAATGGAAACCAAACCAAACCAAAACAAAAAAATAAAGAACCCCAAAACCCCAAACAAAACAAAACAAAACAGTCCCAACAGATACAAATTTTATGAAATTGCCTTTAACCAAAAAAAAAAAAAAAAAAAAAAAACCCGAACAAAAACCTTTCCTCCCATTCTTTATTTGAAGTATTTTGAATTGCCTACCACACATCTTTTTAAGATGAATCAGAGCAGGGTGAAATGCTCGCTTAGTCTTTGACGATAATGAGTATGTGTCTACACAATTCTCAGAAAGAACACATTTCTCCCAAATTGCTATCTAGCTGGTATTGTGTGATTAAATTAAAACTTTTCTTTCTAATTTAAATCAGCTAAAACCATTTTTAAAAGCACATATATGTGATGTTAGCTATTGGTTTGTGCACACCAAAACACAGTGAAAAATAAACAACCCGAATCAAGCCCTGAGTCTTCATGCACAAACTATAGATCGGCTTCACACTTAGTCATAGTCAGCTTCACACATACATGCCACTGAAAGAAGCAGGGCCAAATGTTCCTGGAAAATGGGACTTAGGTTCACAGACATGCTCTGCAAATACCTGAGCCACATGCTTCGGGTGGAGATCTCACTAAGAAGATCGATGGGCAGCTTCCAGGGGAAAAAAACGAGGGAGGGGCAGGATGTGGTCTTGGTGAATCAGAAGCAGTCACCCCTCCCTACCCCTCTTCTGAGTCAGCATGCAGCCACATGGCCCCACGAGGTGCAGTTTTGGCTCTCGGATGAGCCGTCACACGGGTCCTCTCTGCCTGCCTTCGTTAAAGCACTTGGTGATTTTCAGAAACCCAATTTGTCATATGAATGGTTTTATTCTGTCTCTAAATTAGTTAAGCAATACATTTTCAAAGCTTTCTGATAAATGATATGGTGACATAAGGTGTTGTTGGATTTGCTTGCCTCACCTGGTCCTTAAAATGGTAAGATAACATTACCCACCCATTTGGAGACAGTCAAGAGTAATATTTGAGCCCCTGGGTATTGGAACCAAGCCAACTGGGTTCAAATTCCTGCTTGGCACCTTCCGGCTTGTGATTTTATGAGTGCATATAGCATTCTTTTTTGCCCCAGAGCATGAATCGTGTGCTCATAACATGGTCGGTGTTGTGGGAACTGAAAGTCATTCTTGGTGGTGGTGCTGGTGGCAGAAGTTATGGCCAGCTCCAACAGAGCAGTGGAAGTTTTGCTGGTGGCCATGTCTGGGTTCCAGGGCCATTGATGTTGCAGAGTGCATCACACTGTCCAGTGCCGGGCAGCAAAACTGTGTTTTCCCACAGGACCACCTCCATGACTTGATTTGGGGTATTGTTTGTGACTGCAGAGTCTTCAACTTGGCCATCCTGGGAATTCTGGGAATTATGCATTGCCCTTTTAAATACATTCTCTTTTGCTTAAACCAGATTGTTGGTTTCGTTTAAATGTAACTAAGGATATTGACTGATACAGTGACCTTGGGAAAAGTTAATTTCTTATGTGTAATGTAGCTTAATAATAGCTATCTCTCAGGGTATTGAGAGACTTTAAACATGTTAATACATGCAAGCATTCAGTATGGTTTCTGGCACATAGCAAGGGTCCTTAAAATATTGGCTATTATTAATTTGTTGGGCATAGGAAGAACTTCAAATTGTCTCTAGTAAGAGTGAATCTTGGTATCAGCAAGGCCTCACTATTTGCTTTAGGATTAGGAATGATAAGTTGGAATCTTAGAAACTAGAGATCGTTGTATGTTAGTTTTAAGACTCAAGTATAATTTAATGCAATGATAGGCTTAAAAGTAATTAGGAATTTTTATGGCTCATGACTTTAACTTATAGTTGGTTGATTTAGGCAACCATATATTTTTTGTTTCACTTATTTAATTTAAATTTAACATACGGACTGGAAAGGATACAAATCTTAACTTTACAGTTTGATTATCACGCAAAGCAGCACCACCGAGGTCTACTTTGTACTCCTGTCCCTGTTGTTACTTTCTCCAAAGGTAACTACCACACAGATTTTTATTACTATAAATTAATGTTGCCTGCTTTTGAACTTTACATAAATGAAATTATATAGTATGCATTCTTTTTTTTTTTGGCTAAGTGTTATGTCTTTGAGATTCATTCATGTTGTTACATATAGAAATAGTTTTCTTCATTGCTGTATAGTATTCCATTATACATATATACCACAATCTATATATTTTATTGTTAATGGGCATTTGGATTGCTTCTAATTTGGTGCTATGAAGAATAATGTGCTAAGAATATTCTTGTCATTATCTTTTTGTGCAGATATGTATGCATTTCTATTGGATTTATACCTCTGGGTTGAATTGCTGAATCATAGGATAAGCATATATTCAACTTTACTGGCAATAAAATTTCCAAAGTGGTTTTACCAATTCACACTCCCATAAGTGTCCTATGAGTTTCTGTTGCTCTGTATCTTCACCAACACTTGGTATTATCAATCTTTTTAATTTTAGCTATTCTGGGGTATGCGTAGAGATAGCTTATTTTGTTTTTAATTTGTATTTTCCTGATAACTCATGATGTTGAGCACCTTTTCATGTTCATTGGCCATTTGGATATCCTCTTTTATAAAAAAGGCTATTAAGTCTTTTGCCCCTTCAGGAAAAAATTGAGTTTGTCTTTTTAAAAAAATTGATTCAAGAGAGATATTTATATAGTCTAGATATAAATTCTTTGTGTGATTTAAGTATGTCAAATATCTTCTCCCACTTTGCATCTTGACTTTTTATTCCCTTAATGGGATCTTTTGATTAATAGAAGTTTTAAACTTTAGTAAGTCCAAATGATCAATCATTCTTATTATGGATAGCACATTTTATTTTAATTGACTTAATTTTTTTAAAGAAATTGTAAGTTTACTGAGAAATTGAGCAGAAAGAACAGAAATTGCCATATACTTTCCCTTCTCCCAGTTTTCTCTATTATTAACTTGCATTGATGTGGTACATTTGTTACAGTTGATGAACCAATATTGATACATTGTTACTAATTAAAGTCCCTAGTTTATTTTAGAGTTCATTCTTTGTGTTGTATGGATTTTTGTGTGTTTTGACAAATGCGTAATGTTATGTATCCACCACTACGGTATCATACAGAGTAATTTCACTGCCCTAAAAATCCTCTGTGCTCTACATATTCATCTCTCCACTCCCCAAATCCCTGTTTGACGGTGAATTTTGTGTCAACTTGATTGTCTTAAGAGATGCCCAGATAACCAGTAAAATATTATTTCTGGGTGTGTCTATGGGCTTGTTTGGGAAAGAGATTAGCATTTGAATTGGTAGACTGAGTAAAGATCTGCCCTCACCAATGTGGGCCTGTCAAAGGCCTGGCTAGAACAAAAATGTGAAAGAAAGATGAATTCTCTCTCTCTTCTTGAGTTTTGACATCCATCCTCTCCTACCCTTGGATATTAGAGCTTCTGGTTCTTAAGCCTTCTGACTCCTGGACTTTATATCAGTAAATCTCTGCGTGCCCACCCGCCAACATCCAACCAGTTCTCAGGCCTTTGGCCTTGGACTGGGAGTCACACCATCAGCTCCCCTAGTTCTCAGGCTTTGAACTCAGACTGAGTTATACCACCAGTTTTCTTGGTATTCCAGCTTGCAGATGGCATGTCATGGGACTTCTCAACCTCCATAATTGCATGAGCCAATTATCATAATAAATCTCTTATATATTGGTATATATCCTATTAGTTCTGTTTCTCTGGAGAACCCCAACTAATACACCCTGGCAACCACTAATCTTCTTACTCTCTCTATAGTTTTGCCTTTTCCAGAAGGGCATATAGTTGGAATTATACAGTATGTAGCTTTTTCAGACTGGCTTCTTTCACTTGACAATATACATTTAAGGTTCTTTCACATCTGTTTGTGGCTAATTTCTTCTTATTGCACAATAATTTTCCATCGTAAGGATGTACCACAGTTTGTTAATCCATTTACCTATTGAAGAATATCTTGATGGCTTTCAATTTTTGGCAACTATGAATAAAACTGCAGGTTTTTGTGTGGACATAGTTTTTAACTCATTTGGGCAAATATGTTGGAGTATGATTTCTGGATTGTATGGTATGACAATGTTTAGCTTTGTAATAAAATTCTGATTGTCTTCAAAAGTGGCTGTATCATTTTTACATTCCTATCAGCAATGAATGAGAGTTCTGAATGGATCTATCTATCTATCTATCTATCTATCTATCTATCTATGTATCTAACTAGATATAGGTATTAAACTGATCTCTGCTTTGCATCATATATAAAAATCAATTCTTGATGGATTGAAAGGTGAATCAATAAAGCTTCTAGAAGACAACATAGAAGAATATCCTGTTTATGATTTTTTTAAAGCACTAATTTAAGAGAATAAAAAAACCAAGCCATAGATTGGGAGAAAATATCTGCAAAACACATATCTGATAAAGAAATTGTATCCAAAATATACAAAGAACTCTTAAAACTCAACAGTAAGAAAACAACCCAATTAAAAAGCAAAAGATCTAAAGACAACTCACCAAAGAAGATATATAAGTAGCAAATGGCAGATGAACAGATGTCCAGCATCATATGCCATTAGAGAATTTTAAATTACAACAGGATATCAGTACACATCTATTAGAATGGCTAAAATCCAAAACATTGACAACACCAAATGTTGATGTGGATGTTGAACAATTAATCCTGCATGATTTACTGGAAAGACCATCCTTTTCCCACTGCATCATAGTAGCATTGTTAAAAATCAGGTAATATACATAAGGTTTGTTTCCAGACTCCATTCTATCCTCTTGGTCTGTTTTTCTTTCCTTGTGCCGATATCTCACTATTTTAGCTACTGTGGCTTTAAAATAAATCTTGATGACTGCCAGCCAATCTTCACAATTCTCTTGGCAATTCTTGATCTTTTGCATTTCCATATAAAGCTTAGAAACAGCTTGCCAGTTTCCACACACTCAAACAAACAAGAAAACCTGCTGAGAACTTGCTTGTGAATGTTTCGAATCTATAGATCAGTGTTCTCAAACTTACTGGTTTCAGAATCCCTTTACACTCTTACAAATTAGAGAGAACTCCAAAGAGCTTTTATTTATGCAGGTTATATCTATTGATATTTATCATAATGGAATTGAAAACTGAGAAAATTTTAAAATATTTATTAATTTACTTAAAAGTAAAAAGAAATCCATTACATGTTAAATACGTAAATAATATAAGTGAAAAATAGCTGTATTTTCTAAAACAAAAAATTTTTTGTGAGAAAAATGACCTTGATTTACATTTTTACAAATTCCTTTAAAGTCCAGCTTAATAGAAGAACAGCTATATTCTCATATTGCTTCTGTACTCAGTCTGTTATTATATGTTGTTTTAATTGAGGTACACAAAGAAAATCTGGCCATAGACATAAAGAGAGCTTTAATAGCCTTTTCCGAAAATGGTGAATATTCTACTTTGATACTAAATTAAGCACAGAAGGTGGTAGTTCCTTAAATTTTAGTTACAATGTTTGATACCATTTAAAAATATATTTTAATTCCTTGATGAAATTCTTTATATTGTCATCCATTTTTTTCAAAATTTCAATTACAGCTATTTTAAAGTCAGTGTCTGATGACTCCATTGTCTGGATCACCTATGGTTCTGTTTTTATTGTCCGTTTTTTTCCTCCTGATTTTTGTTCATTTGGTTCTGTTTTCTGGTATACTTGGTAACTTTTTGCTAATAGAAATTTATATGAAAAATTGTGGAGTCTCTGGATGATGTAATCTTTTCCAGGGAAGATTTAATTTTTTTCTGGAGGCCAGATGGAACACATGCAGAGCACTGTAATCTAGTAAGGCTTTTCTACTTCTGGATCATTCTTACTTCTAGGGCATATCCCTTTCAGTGCCTTAACCGAAAGCCTGGAGTATTTACAAAAGCCTGTTTTCCTTGGTGGTCCCTGAATTCCAATTTTTGCTTCCTTGGTACAGGAGATTGCCTAAATCTCTGCTTAGCTTTTTAGCTTCTTAGCGGCTGCTTTCTGTCTAGTTTCTGCCATCTTACCCCATATATGCTCATCTTAGAAATCAGGAAATGCTTCAGAGGAAAATTGCTACAGAATGTTCTCTGTAATTCCCTTTTCTCCTGGAGCTGGACCCTTATATCCTGGGGCCTTCATTTATCTTCTATGCATTGAAAATATATTAAAAGAATAATACAGTACAACTAAATAGAGTTTATTCTAGAAAGCAAATATGTTTTAATATTTGGAAATTTATTAATACTGTTCATCAAAATGCTTTGAAGATCATCAATCAAGGCCAAGCATGGTGGCTCATGCCTGTAATCTCGGCACTCTGCAAGGACAAGGTAGGAGGATCACTTGAGGCCAGGAGTTCAAGACCAGCCTGGGCAACATGACAAGGCCCTATCTTTAAAACAAAACAAAACGAAACAAAAAATAATTACCCAGGCATGGTGGTATGTGCCTGTAGTTCCAGCTACTTCGGAGGCAGAGGCAGGAGCATCACTGGAGCCCAGGAGGTTAAGGCTGCACTGAGCTATGATCATGCCACTGCACTCCAGCCTGGGCTACAGAGCAAGACCTTGTCTCAAAAAATAAAACAAAACAAACAAACAAAAAATCCCCCAAAAAACAAAAAATAAAAAAACAGTCATTTCTAGTTATAAATGTTTTTCTTAGTATACTATAACTTGCTGACTACCTTCTTAATAGGATAAGAAAAACATCTAGTTATCTATCCAAGGTTTGGCAAATGATGGCACATGTTTCAGTCACTTATTTTTATAAATAAATTTTTATTGGAACACAGGCGTGCCCATTCATTTATGTATTATCTATGGCTGTATTCATGCTAGAATGGCAGAGCTGGGTAGTTGTAATGGAGATTGCATGGCCCAAAGCCTAAAATATTTTCTCTTTGGCCCTTTAAGAAAAAGTTGACCAACACTTTATCTATTTTATCAAGGGAAGTTTCCTTGTCTGTATATTGGAAATAACATTACCTTCCTCATTGGATTGTTATGGGATTCTTGAAACATTTTTATATCATTATACATAGGTGTGTGTACAGTTGACCTTTGAACAACACAGGTTTGAACTGCGTGGGTCCACTTATACATGGATTTTTTTCAATAAATACATTGCAAAATTTTTCAGAGATTTGTAACAATTTGGAAAACTCAAAAACTCACAAACTATGTAAATTAAGAAAAACTTAGATATGTTATGAATGCATAAAATATATGTAGATACTAGTCTATTTTATCATTTACTACCATAAAATATACACGAATCTATTATAAAAAGTTACAATTTATCAAAACATGCACACAAACACAGACGGTACATGGCACCATTTACAGTCAAGAGAAATGTAAACAAATGTAAAGATGCACTATTAAATCATAACTGCATAAAATTATAGTTCATACTACTGTAATAATTTCACAGCCACCTCCTGTTACCATTGCAGTGAGCTCAGGTGTTGCAAGTATCTGCTTGAAGCTAACCATCTCTGAATGAGCAGTTCATTTCTCCAGTAAATTGTGTATAGCAATAAAAAGTGATCTCTCTTGGTAGTTGTGTTTTTTTCTTTTAATTGTGTTTAGTGCAATACCTTACACTTGAATAACACCATGGTGCCACTAATGATATTGGAAGTGCCCCCAAGAAGCAAAGAAAACTCATGACATTACAAGAAAAAGTTGAATTTCTTGAATATGTACTGTAGCTTGAGGTCTGCAGCTGGGGTTGTCTGCCATTTCAGACAGACAATTCATCTTGTAAACAGATGATGTGAACTTACGGTATCGATAAATACAGTACAGTTCTGTAAATGTATTTTCTCTTCCTTATAATTTTCTTAATAACATTTTCTTTTCTCTAGCTTGCTTTCTTGTAACAATACAGTATATAGTATATATAATGTACAAAATACGTGTTAATCAACTGTTTATGTTATTGGCACAGCTTTCAGTCAATAGTAGGCTACTGGTAGTTAAGTTTTGGGGGAGTCAAGTTATATGTGGATTTTCAACTGCTCGGGGATCAGTGCTTTTAACCTCTGTGTTGTTCAAGGGTCAACTGTATATCTGTATGTTTGTGTATATGTACATATTAATTATATTAATATTAATTATTAATATTATTTTAAATATTATCAATATTAGTAATGAAAGAGGGTCAAATGCAGGGGCCAACTGATGGTTTTTCCATTTCATTCTGTTTTATTTGAAAGTTTCTCAGGTAGGCTAGGTTGATGAAAGGTAGGGTCATATTAATAGTAGTTAGGAGAAATTAGAAAGTAACCTAATGATCTCATAAACATAAGGACCACAATCTGGGCTCCTGTGACAGGAAAAAAATTGTGCTACATTGCACAGAGAGATATATTTCTTTAGCTTGGATCAAAGGAAAAGCAATCTCCAGACCAACAGCATTAGAAGAAATATTGATCAATTACTTGGCTCAATCTGTTGCTTTGGGCAGGTGTGTATATAAATTACCTAGGACATAAATGAACTTTCAAAGATCTTCTGAGACATTTTTCTCTCTTATTACAACAATTTTTTCCTCCTTTGACATCAGTAAATTCTTCCTTGTGTCCCATCAAAATATCTCCAGAATTACATTTAACTTCATATGTTGTTTGTTTTCGCTCTTTTAAATCCATGGAGAATAAATGGCCAGTGAATCTCTCTGTAAAACCCTTGTCCCATGATAGGAATCATCAAGCCTCCCTTGAGTTTAGAGTGAAAATTCCTTCCTTTCACAGGACTTGCTCTGTCCTTTTAGGTTTTTAATCAATTTGCTGGTGTGCTGAACAAAACTAGACACATTTTTATTTAGTGTTTTAGTATGATACTTGGATTGGGTCATATAGCGTCCATCTAGTAAAACACCCTCACCCTTGACTTACAGACTAAAAACTGCATGGCCAGAAATGTTAACTGACTGAATCAGGATCAAGTTAGTAGCATTGTCTGATGTAGAATTCATACCTACTTATTTGAAGTTCATTCATTCATTAATAATTATTTAACTCAAGAATGGTCACATACTTTTATGCCTTGGGGACACAAAGGTAATTAAGATGTGATCCTTGTCCTCAAGGATATTATAGTCCAAGTGGGGAGAGATACTGGAAAAATATAAAATTGTAAAATGGTATGTTAAATTCTATGATAGAAGTATTCATAAAGTAATGGGGGCAATACGTGGGAAGACATCTGCATTAGTTTCCTAGAATTTCCATAACAAACTGGTGGATTAAAGCAATGGAAATTTATCGTATCACAGTTTGGGTGGGTAAAAGCCCAAAATCAAAGTATCAGCCAAAACCATGCTCCCTCTGAAACCTCTAGGAGAGAATCCTTCCTCATCTTTTCCTAGCTTCTAGTGGTGGCCATCAACCCATGGTGTTCCTTGGTTTGCAGCTGCATCACTCCAATCTCTGTCTCTCTCATCACATGGCCCCTTTTCTGTGTTTTTGTGTCCAAATTCCCCTCTACTTCTAAGGACACCAGTTATATTGGATTAGGCACCACCCTAATGACCTTGTCTTAACTTGGTCACATCTGCAAAGACTCTATTTTCAAATAAGATCACATTTATAAGTACAGAGGATTAGGATTTCAACGTATCTTCTTGGGCGACATAATTCAACCCTTAACAGTATCTATAATGCACATCCATTTTACTTCACCTCCATTGTGCAGAGATAATGGGTTTGGGTGGAAAAACCTTGACCTTTGATGTTAGAGATGAGCCCTGAATGGGCCAAGCCAATCAGGATAATCCCATTTCCCTTGCTACCCAAGGGATTCAGGAATATCACATAATCCAGAACTAGGCCAATCAACATCTGATTCTTTCCTTGTCACAATGATTGGTACAGTTATGTTCAGACAGTGAAGACTGGGGGTGGGAGATGGTTGTTCTATAGAAGAGGGAAGCAGTTTTCTCTCCCTGTGTATGAGGCAATATGTGGCCCTGTTTCTGCTACCAGCCATCTTGTGGCTGTGGGGGAAGCCAATCCAAAGATGAAGCCATCACCTGTAGGAAGATGGTGCTGAAAGAATCTCACACACACACACTCACACACAGTGGAGCTGCAGCTCTGGACTTTTCAGTAATACAAGCCAGTAAAATCTTCCTAATTGCTGAAGCTGGTTGGAAGTGAATTTTTAGTTTTCTGGCAACAAGAATCGTCTTAACTGATGAGGCTACCTATGGAGCATCCGAAAGATACCCAGGAAGCTGATGAATCTATGTGTCAGGAGAAAGATTTGAGCTAGAGATGCATATTTTTGAGTCAGTGTGTAGACAGAGAGTGGTTCAAACTATGATAGCAGGGAGGTTACCCACAGACAGCACTAAATGAAAATAATCCAGATGTTGCAGCAAGTATTTAATTGATGAGGGGGAGCTTAGGGCATCATGAAGGGAGCTAATATATATTAGGTGTCTACTTGGTACCAGAAACTATACTGGCACTTTATCTACATTGAGGCAATAATTCAAGTCATACTGCTGTCAACTCTATAAACTAAGTGATAGTATTAATACTTTATAGTTGAGTAGCCATCTACAATGAGTAGCAAAAATTTCTGAGGACATTATTTATAAGTAGTTAATGCCCCTGGCAAGTCTTAGTTGCCTCTTTTGTAACCAGTCTGATAGCAGAGCCATTGCTCTTATTTCTCCAAGGATGCAAAACAGGCAGAGTAGCTGAGATCTTAAGAGGTCAACCTTCAATCTGAGTTCAAATCTGTTCTCTATCACTTTCCATCTGTATAATGGGAAATGTTTAATTTTTCTAAGCTACAGTTTTCTTACCTGTAAAATGACAATAAGAATACTTCATAGGATTGTGAGGATTAAATGAGATAATACATATAAATCTTAGCAGATTGCCATGTGAGGACACAATAAATTGTAGCTCTTATGAATATTATAGCAAGTGAACGGTAGAGCCAGGATTTTTTTGGACTCATTTATCTTAGTATCTTAGAGAAGTATATAGGCTTGAGAAGAGAGAGTACCCATAGGGCACAGAGAAAGTGAATTAACAAAAAATAATTAAGAATATTTATGCAAGTAAAAATTTTCTTAGGGTCAGACATGAATGACAATAACAACGTATATACCTAAAAGTATGAAAAAGAAATATCGGAGTTTGGTATTTTTGGTGGTTTGCTTCAAAAATACCACTAAATAAACTGCAATGCAGTGAGAGATTATTTTTTAATGTGGTGACAGTGCATAATTTCAGCTGGGTCAGAGAAAACTGGATGCTCAGGTTGGAGGCTGAGCCTTGGTTGACAGGGAATGAGGGCCTGCTCCAGGGTGGGAAAGGAAACAAAAGAAAGGCACACGTTTTAAATACATAGTGAAAGAAGATACAGACTCAGCAAAGTGTACTGAGGTACAGTGCCAGGAGCCTGTGTAGTATTCTTGCTGGTTTAAGGTGAGGAACTGGGGCTCTGAGAGATTGATTTGCTTAGTGTCACAGAACAATTTTAATAGTAACAGATTTAACCTGGAGTTCTAATTCCAAAGGTGACTTTGGCTTTTAATGACACCTCACCTGCCACCCTTAGATTCAACAACTAATTGGACCTGGAAGAAAGATGAGGGGGGAATCAAGATGATGGGGGGGGCTTTCCAGTTGGGTAACTGAGAGTATGACGATACCATGAGAAATCGAGACGTGATCGTGCACAAGCATTCATGTACGTACCTGCACACAGCCACTGTCCGATCCT
Source organism: Avahi laniger (assembly GCA_963575035.1). Classification (NCBI taxonomy): domain Eukaryota; kingdom Metazoa; phylum Chordata; class Mammalia; order Primates; family Indriidae; genus Avahi; species Avahi laniger. The sequence goes on from CAUYSK010032127.1 coordinate 13,600, forward strand.
CCCTGCTATGGTCTGAATGTTGGTGTCCCCCAAAATTCATATGTTGGAACCCAAGATCCAAGGTGGTAGAATTAGGAAGTGGGATTTTGAGGGAATTGATTAAGTCATGAGGGCTGCGCCTTTGTGAATGGGATTAGTGCCCTCATAAAAGAAGTCACAGGAAGCTGCCTCACACGTTCTGCCATCTGAGGACACAGCAACAAGATGTCATCTATGAAGCAGGGATTCCTCACCAGACACTGAATCTGCTGGTGCCTTGATCTTGGACTTTCCAGTATCCAAAACTGAGAAATAAATTTCTGTTGCTTATAAATAACCCACGTAAGGTATTTTGTTCTAGCAGCCTGAACAGACTAAGACACTCCCAAATACATAACAACACACACGTTCCCTAATTAATATCCATAATCACACAGTATCCACATGTCTCATATCTGGCATTCAAACTGTAAAATAAACTCATAATGGTAAGCTTCCTAATGAAAACCAAATGCAAGGAGATATAATAAATGTATATAGCTAATATTTATGGAGCACTTACCAAATCAAAGGATTGTGTTTATATTATTTACAGGCATTATGTCCTTTAATCACAATAACCCTATGAGATTCTTATGAGGTGGGTATTATTATTGTATCCATTTTACAAACAAGGAGACAAAGGGACAGAAACATTGCCCAATGTCAACTAAGTGTGAGAGCTGGCATTGTTCTTCAGCTAGAAATGGGAAGCATAAGTACACTGTATGTTCTGCTTTGCCCACTTCCTATCTTTGGGATGTTCAGGTGCTACATAGTGGGTTTTGGGCAATGCAGATAAACAAGTCTCATCCTCATCTTTCTGCATTGAGTCAGTGACAAAATGACAATATATTAGATCCTTTATGTATAAGAATAGTGCATTTTAGAACTTTGCCCATAGCAAACACAGTATAATAAGTGCATCAATATCTCTGTGATAGATGGGGTTGTTCCTATCTAGCATTTCCTGTTCCTACCTCCTAGATACAGTATACATTTTCTAGTTGTTCAGCTCTTCTTCTCTGTTATTCATTTTACCTTTCTTTCTGTGGACTGCCCCTTTTGGAGTATGTCCCTCAGTTTTTACTACCACTTTCTATATAGAGCTTCTCTTTTTAGCTCCACCCTGGTCCTGAACATCTTCCCACTGCACTTGAGAAGCTGGAAGCCTCACAGGGCATGCTTTTATGTGTGCCTGGACACTTCCAGTGTGGGCAATAAAGCGCTTTACATAAAGGATGGAAATAGGACCCAGTATGAATCTGGACTTGCTCTTCCTAGAACCAGAGATAGTTTCTTTGTGACCAACAGAAAACTTATTAGTGTATCTTTTTTTGGTGGCAAGTGAAAGAAACACAGCTCAAACTAAAGCAAAGGAAGGAGAGTTTTGGTTTGCTAGAACTGGGAAGAATTGAGAAGGAACTTGCATTAGACATACTCCAAATCTCTCTTTACTTCCATGTCTCCCTCTCTTATTATTGATTGTCAACAATAAGAAAAATAAAAACCCACCTTCCACCAGCTTAAAGGATAAGTCCTTCACTTCCTTCAAGTGTTTGTTCAAATCTCACTTTCTTAGCGAGGCCTATCAACCCTCACTTCATTCAACACCAAAACCTGGCCCCTTGACCCCAGAACTCCTGTTCCTTTTTGCCTTGCTCCACTTATTTTTTTTCCCCACTTACTACTTCCTAACATACTGTGGAACTTTCTTACTTATGTTTTTAGTTTATTATCTCTCTCAGCTGGAATGTGAGCTCCACAGGGCAGGGATCATATGATTTATTCACTGAGCTTATATCTAGCACCTAGAACAGGGTCTGAGACACGGTAGATACTCAACAAATATGATTGCATGAATGAAAGGGAATCTATTATTTCACACAAGAAGAAATCCCACATTGGGTGGATCCAGGATTGTTGGTTCTATGGCCCAATGACATAATTGAAAACCATGCTTCTTCCATCTTCTGTCTGCCATCCTCAGCACTCCAGCTTGGCCTCTTAGGCTGGCTGTCTTCATGGTTGCAAGATGGCTGCTGCAGTTCCAGGTATCACATGCTGAGAAAACGTACAGCAGTGGTGGCCGCAGCAGAATGGCTGCTGTCTGCTCCTAATCTGTCTCCATTGTTTTTCTTTAATAGATGAGGAGTTGTACATTATTTTTTAAAGGACACATTTGCATATATTTAGTTTCTAAGCTAACCCTTACCAACAAGAATACATGTTTTTAATATAAATTATTCAAGTATAACAATGGGAAGAAATATATCAATGTAAATTTATGAAATGTTAAGAAGGCATTTCTGGGTATAGTAAGTATAATAATTTGACATTACTTTTGAAAAGTGCAATAAGTGGAAAAATTATTTTTAACAATCCACATTAGTTTCTTATTTTGATAAAATTCTCAGAAAAAAAGATGAGGAGGTCTACCATAAAGATGACTAAAGAAAAAGTGTTCTTGAATATATTAAAGGCAAAAATATCTTTAATGTTCCATACAGCATGTTATAGTCCAGATGCATGAGAGACAATTTATACATTTTTTGGCCTAATCAATGGAATGCATATTTTATTTAATTTAGTTTATAGGTCAAATGTATTGAGAAAATTCACTTTTGCCAAGAAGGTAAGAGAGTAGAAAGGGGTTGAACTCATTTACTATTACTGTTTTGGAAAATAGAGTATATGATGTGAAAATATTAATTAAAAAATGGACTATATTGGTTGTAAGCTTGTTCAACGTATGTGTAAGACTCATGATTATAGAGTCTGAAACAAAAATAACTACAAATCACCCTGTTAATCCGTTGGGCATTCCTGGTTGAATTAAGTTTGTCCTTGTTAAAGAAATTATCTTCTTTTTTTTCCGCCTCAGGCATGCATGTAAAACAGTTCCTGCCTCAATGTATGCCTTAGGCAAAAAATTCAGTGCTCAATTACCTGCTGTCTGAAGTCTCATATTTTGTAGTAAGCAAGGGAAATAGCATTTTAATCGGAAGTCCTGACCCCTGCTCTTCTTTTCCCTTCGCAGACCTGCAAGCTATTTGACATATGAAGGTCTTGACCTGAGAAAACCATCTTGGATAACCACAGCAAGGAAAAGGAAAAATGCAACACCTAGGAGATTTCAGTAAACAGTAGAATCATGCCAACCTAATCTGTGTTAAAATGCTTGGAATGTGGGAGCCGCTGATGATGCCTGTTGTCTGTGTGTCTGACTGAATCCTTTCTTTTCTCAGCGCAGCAAAGCAAAGCCTGGGAACCAGGCCAAATGTCTGCCACTTACCTTAAATTGATCAGCCACTTTGAGATTAAAACCCCTGAAAGCTGCCACACCGTGAAAACAAGGCCTCCTTCACATTAAAGGCAAATTGCGACTTTGGGTTTGCTGTGATCTTTTTTCCATTTTATCCAGTTTTTCACAGTGCACACTTTTTTTTTTCTTTCCATTTATGCTCCAGTGTAGAAGCCAATAGTTACAGCATCTTGGCCAAGCATTCATTAAGGTTTATAAGAACAAAATTTATGGTTATTTAGGAGTTGGCACAAAGGCAGACTGTTGCTGGAAAAAGAAAAAGAAATACAGGTGGGAAATAGAAACCTCCACAAAGGCCCATACTATATGGTGGTGTTCTAGGCAATCTGTAGTGGGCTGGGAGGGAAATGAAATAGGATTTGAAACCAGCTACTTTTCTATTCTGCACAATTCTTGTTTTATGGCTTTGCAGATTATTGAAACAAGTATATTGGTCATTCCAAGAGATTTTTTGGTCTTGTGTAAATGCTACCATTTATAGGAGCTGGCAGATGTAGAGTTACAAAGATGTATGTTACTTTGGGTGCTAATCTATCAGTTTGGCTAATGGACTAGGTGCATTTAAAAATATATATGTTATGGATCAGAATAAGGGCTCTTCCATAAAGAGAACAGTTACATTATCCTCCTCAGTAGAACTTACATAATGTACGGCCTGTGTTCCCAAAAATTTAGGGTGTGGGCAAAACACACCCTTAATCTTTGAATTCGGATAGTAATGTGGAATTCTGATGTAGACTGGAAGTCTATATTCTCCCTCAGGAAATACTGTTAATGATTCTTCTTTTATTTTTTTAAAATAAATACTTTGATATTCTTCATTAGGGGAATAAGAAGGCTCCTTGTCCTGTCTTTTGCAATATTTGTGAAGCAAGCATTTTAAGAACATATTTTAGTTTCTACTCATTATTGTCCAGGAAGTACCTTGCATTTATTGAAAAAATGTATAGCTTCAGTGTTTCATAATGTAAACTGTCCCTAAAATGTCACTAATTTTAGCTGCACCAGTAACTCACCATATAACTTGGGGCAAGTTAATTTAAATGTCCAGCTATCTCCCATTTATCAAATGGGAACACTAATAACAATCATAATAATAATGTATACTCTACCAGGTACACTGTGATAAGGTATTTTCTTCTATTAACACTTCCATGACCTTGTAAGAGCTAGAATGTTTTCCTTCTTCCTCCCTATGAAATTAAGTTCATCTCTTTTACTGGCTTTGTTTTGAAAATCTTCTACCTAATTCTTTTTATTCCTTTTCGTTAGTATCAACTCAACATGGATACACATACAGTATTATAGTAATCTGCATTCATTCGTTCACATGCTGCTCTACCAAAGACCTATTTAATTGTGCATGGGTATAAGTGCTTTCTCCTAACTACATATATTGAAAACTCCAAGGGCAGGGGTCATGACCTTCTTGATCACTCTCCACCATACTCATTCCAGTTTTCTGTTCTGAAAAGCTACTCATCAAATTTGGAAAACTGGATATGAACAGAATCTTTTGCATCATTTTGTAAAATGTCGACTACAACTCTGGATGCATAAGCACATATGTGACTGTAATTTGCAGATAATATTGATTATTTCCGAGCATGGGTGAGCCTGTGTAGTAGTCATAAGAAGTCATTTCCCTTGTTTTGTAGTGTGCCAGAAAGTCAGAGCCATAATAGAAGGAAACATAGAAAAATATATATTTTAGTCTATTGCTGACCTGTCTCTGCCTCTTTTTAACCAGTTTGCCTTACAATTTTGTCATTTAAATTTTCCATCACGCCTAATAGACTTCTATTTTGATTACTGATTTTATCTTTCAAGTATGGCTTTGTTTTGAAAATCTTCCAAGTCTTCATACTTTGTGTTTCCTATTAATTCTGATTATTCTGTATTTCATTGGTTATTAAGTATTTATGGAGGACCTGATATGTATTCATATATATACACACATAATTTTTAGAGATAAGGCCTCACTCTGTTGCCCATGCTGGAGTACTGTGGTGTGATCCTAGCTCACTGTAGTCTCCAACTCCTGGCTTCAAAAGATCCCCCTGCCTTGGCCTCCCAAGTGCTGGGATTACAGACGTGAACCACTGCTCCCAGCCATGATACATATTTAATGTAAGGCTAAGGGCAATTGGAAAATCCCTATATAACAAAAAGTAGTTGGTAAGAAAATACAAAGCAAGCAAATAACTGCCTGTAGTGGTTTGCTTTGCATTTTGTTGCATAGGGTAACAATTCGAGGTCAATTCAAGAGAGTGAATAATAGAATCATATTCCACAATGAAACAGTCAATATGACAGTTCAGAGAGTATGCATTGAATGTGTAATACTGGAACAGGGCTTAGAGGGAAGACAGAAAAAGAAGGTAGGGCTCTCTAAGAGAGGGGAATGGCATAAATAAAGGCACAGAGGTGGGAATGATATTGGTGAACTCACAAATTAGCCAAGACATGCTTTGGATGAAGAGGTAGGAATGTGCCTAAGGATGTTGTCTGTAATAGGGTTCAGAGAGAGACAAGAGCCAACTAACGGTAGACCTTGAAAGTCGGACAGAGGAGTTGGGACTGTCTTGGTAGAAAAATGGGACCCTCTTAAGGTTTTGAGTCTGAGAATGAAAGATTTTAAGATGATTATCAATTTTCCTTTGGTGCAAAGAGCCCAGGACCTGGACTCAGAACACCTAGGCCTTATTCTTGGTTTCATCATTTTCAAGATGTGCAATCTGTGACTCTTTCTTAGCCTTAGTTTACGAATTCATGAAATGGGGATGAAAATACTGGCCTTGCTGGTCAGGTTCAGCACACCATTAAGCCACTGCAGTCACACAGGTATGAGAAAACGAGGATCTTGAGGGTGGCAGTGGCTGCAGAAAACAGGGGAGAAACAAATCAGAGAGACGCTATAGAGGCTGACATTGTATCACATGGATGACTTTGGTCTACTGGTCTCCAGAAAAAAATAATACTTCCAACTGACTTCTTTCCCTGAAACTTTTATCTCTTCACCTCGGCTCCTTTACAAAACCCTCACATTCTGCTGTTCTCTCTCTTCCCTTGTCCCTTTTGGGAAAAAGTTTTTATTGTCCCTACATACATCAGCAAAGAAAGTTCAGACACTCTGTGAGAAGTCACCAGCAGATTCCCCCAAAATTTCTGCTGTTTACTTTCTTCCTCATTCACCTTATATGCTCTTGCCTATTAATCTTTCCTTAGTGACATGCCTCCTTATTTTCTGCAGGTCTCCAGAGTTTCTGCAGAGTCTGACTCTAAATGATTTTTATATCCCATCTAAAAGAATTCCTGATAGTGATGTCAGCAAGATGGCAGAATAGGAATTTTCAATCATCATTTCCTACAGAAACATCAATTTAAATTTTTTTATTTTAATAGTTTTAGGGCATACAACTTGAATGGTACTACCCCCTTTAGACCAAATGGACCTAACAGAGAAATACAGAATATTCCATTCAATAGCAGCAGAATACACACTCTTCTCAAGCACACATGGAACATTATCCAGCATAGATTATATGTTAGGCCACAATCCAAGTGTTAACAAATTTAAAAGGATTGAAATTATATCAAGTATCTTTTCTGATCACAATAGTATGAAACTGAAAATCAATAACAAAATGAATTTCTAAAAATCCATAAATACTTAGAAATTAAACAACATGCTTCTGAACAACCAATGGATCAAAGAAGAAATAAAAAGAAAAATAAAAACATACCTTGAGGCAAACAAAAATGAAAACACAACATAACAAAACTTATGGAATTCACCAAAAGCAATTATAGGAAGGGAGTTTATAGCAATAAATACCTACATAAAGAAAGAAGAATATCTCCCATACAAAAATCCAACTTTACACCTCAAAGAACTTGAAAAAGAAGAACAAACTAAGACCAAAGTTAGCAGAAGGAAGGAAATAACAAAGATCAAAGTAGAAATAAATGAAATAGAGACTAGAAAAACAATAGAAAAGCTCAACAAAAGTAAGAGTTGGTTTCTTGAAAAAACAAAATTGACAAACCTTTAGCTTGACTAACCAAGAAAAAAGAGAGAAGACTTAAATAAATAAAATTATAATTGAAAGAGGAGACATTACAACTGATACCACAGAAATGCAAAGGATCATAAGATACTACTATGAGTTATTATATTCCAACAGGATTACTTGCATGCTCCAACTGGATAATCTGGAAGAAATGGATAAATTCCCAGACACATACAACCTACCAAGACTAAATCATGAAGAAATATAAAATCTGAATAGACAGATAATGAGTTAGGAAATTGAATCACCAACCAAAAATTTCCCAAGAAAGAAAAGCACAGGAACTGATGGCTTTGTTAGTGAATTCTACCAAAAATTTAAAGAAGAATTAACACCAATCATTTTCAGACTCTTCAAAAAAATTAAAGAAGAGGGAATATTTCCAAACTCATTTTATGAGCCTAGCATTACCCACATCCTAAAGTAAGGCAAGGACACCACAAGAAAAGAAAATTACAGGCCAATATCCCTGATGAAGATAGATGCAAAAGTCCTCAACAAAATACTAGCAAACCAAATTCAACATTAGAGGGTAATTTGCTATAATCAAGTGAAAATAAATGGAAAGATATCCTGTGTTCCCAGATTGGAAGAATTAATATTGTTAAAATGTCCATACTACCCATAGTAATCTACAGATTCATTGCAATATCTTTCAAAATTCCAATGACATTTTTTCACAGAAGTAGAAAAAAAAAATCCTAAATTTCATATGGGACCAAAAAAGACCTAGAATAGCTAACGTAACCTTGAGTAAGAACAGCAAAGCTAGAGGCATCACACTTCCTGATTTCAAATTATATTACAAAACTAAAATAATAGAATTAGTATAGTACCGACAAAAAATCAAACGTATAGACCAATGGAACAGAATAGAGATCCCAGAAGTAAACCCATGCATATATTGTCAACTAATCTTTCACAAAGTCACCAAGAATACATAATTTGGAGAAGACTGTTTCTTCAATAAATGGTGTTGGGAAAACTGGATATCCATATACAAAAGAATGAACTAACTAAGAATGAATTATTATCTTACACCATACACAGAAATAAACTCAAAATGGAATAAAGACTTACATGTAAGACCTGAAACCATACAATTGTTAGAAGAAAACATAGGAAAAATCTCCCTGATATTGGTCTTGGCAATGATCTTTTTGGACATGAGATCAAAAGCACAAGGAACAACAGCAAAAATAAATAAATAGGACTAGATCAAACTAAAAATTTTCTGCACAGCAAAGGAAACAAGTAACAAAATCAAAAGACAACTTATGGAATGAGAGGACACATTTACAACCCGTATATCAAATAAGGGTTAATATGCAAAATCCATAAAGGGGCTTACACAACTCAATAGCAAAAAAACCCAAATAACTTGATTAAAAATTGGGCAAAACACCTGAATAGACAATTCTCAAAAGAAGACATATGAATGGCTGAGAGGTATATGAAGTTTCTCAAAAATACTAATTATCAAGGAAATGCAAGTCAAAACTATAATGAGATATCACTTCATTTCTGTTACAATGGCTATTATCAAAAAGTCATAAGACAAGTGTTGGTGAGGGTGTGGACAAAAGGGAACCTTTACACACTGTTGGTGGGAGTGCAGATTGGCATAGTCATTATGGAAAGCAGTAGAGTTGTTCAGCAAAAAATTGAAAATAAAATTACAATATGATTCAGCAATTCCACTTTTCTGGGTAGATATCCAAAGAAAATGAGATCAGTATGTTGGAGAGATATCTGCACTCGCATGTTTACTGCAGCATTATTCACAATAGCCAAGATATGGGAAAAACCTAAGTGTCCATCAGTGAAGAAAGGAATAAAGAAAAGGTGGTCTATATATAACACATATATATGGAATATTATTCAACCATAATAAAGAATAAAAATTTACCATTTGCAACAACAGTAAATGGAGGACATTATGCTAAGTGAAATAGATGAGGCACACAAAGACAAACACCGCACGATCTCACTTTTACATGGAATCTTAAAAAGTTGAACTCGTAGAAGCAGAGAGTAGAATGGTGGTTATCAGGGGTTAGAAGTTGGGGAAAATGTGCAGATGTCAGTTAAAGGGTAGAAACTTTCAGTCATAAGATGAATAAGTTCTGGAGACCTAATATTCAGCATGGTCACTAGAGTTAACAATAATATTTTATACTTGAAATTTGCTAAAAGAATGTGTTCTTAACCACACACACAAAAAGATAATACCATGGAGGTGATTGATATGTCAATTAGCTATATTGTGATAATTGTTTCACCATGTATAATATATCAAAAATCATGTTGTACAACTTAAATACATACAATTTTTATTTGTCAATCATACCTCAATAAACCTGAGGGGAAAATAATCCCCTTTTCCCCACTTTTCCAAATCTTGTACCTAATCTTTCTGATTACTCATTGCCAGCACATGTCTCTTTCTTCCTGTTCCCTCATCTCTTTCTTGAGTCTCCCTGCATTTGGAAGGATTAGGAAGCCGCACCACTAATGCCATGTTCTGGTGAGGAAGGATGCAGGGAAACAGAAACTCATATAGTGCTGGTGAGAGTGTAAACTGGTACAACCAATTGGAGATCAAAGATGGTCAGACACTGTTTCTAGGTGTCTGCCCCAATAATAATTTTGACAATTGACTCCTAGAAAGAGATGTCTTACTATGTGCAAGACTCCGTTCTTGCTGCTTTATTCTCTTGAAGGGGGTGCTAACCATTATCCTAATGTTATGGATGAGGAAACCGAGGTGCAGAGAAATTAAGTAACACACCCAAGGTCACACTATTGTGATTTTGTCACGGAGCTGGGATTTGAATTAGAGCAGCTGGGCTCCAGACCACCAGCCTCTGCTGGCAGAAACTCATGCCCCAGGGGGAATGTTTATAAATGTTCTCTGCAGCATGACCTAGAACAGTAAAAAGGTGTGAACAGCTAAACTGCCCTTTCAAAAGGGAATGGGTGGATATATCCATGGTCTATTGTTTAGGATTTAAAATGAATGAACCAGATCCACAAATATCAACATGGATGAATCTCAAAAATAAAATCTTGCAGGAAAAAAAGTCAAAGTTCAGCAAGATATATACAATAACACCATGGATGCAAAATTTTAAGACATATGAAACAATAATACATAGTTTATAGGTAATTACATATATATCAGTTAAAAATCTTAGATGTGAATGATGTAGATCAACTGAAAGATGTCTTATCTGGAGGGACGGATAGAGGAAGTGAGAAAGAATGGCGGTGATTTTCTCTGTATTTGTAACATTTAAACACAAAAGAGAAAGTTGACGAAAGCAAGGCAAAATGTTAACATATGTTTAATCCAGGTACTGGGTATATAAATATCATATTATTTTTTGGTTCTTTTCCTGTATGCTTGAAATATTTTATATAAACAATTTGAAGACACTTAAAAAAAGAAATGAGAAATTAGCCAAAACCTTATGGGGAGGGACCATCATTTTTGCGGCTTTTTAAGTCAAAACAAACAATTCATGAGTATGGATTAAGTGCCCAGTATTGCAGGGGAATAAAAAAGAAGGAAAAGGACTCTTTATGGGCGTCTAGAATTTAGTTAAGGCTACAGAGCGAGACCCATGCGATCACTAGGAAACGACTTACACATAGGCCAAGAATTGTGAGACACGACCTACTTGTGCTGTAGGAACTTCACCTGAGAGGTGTTAGCAGCTGGGCTATGATCAGTGCTCCAGAAGAAAGATGAATTTATTAGGCTGGTCTTTGACCTATGTCTGGCCCTTTGGATATGATCCCTGGTGTGAGTTGAGCTGGGACTCAGCTCTTGAGCAGTGGAGCATAGGAAACACCTTCGTTATCCACCCACGTTGACAGTCTGTTTCCCATGTAGAGCAGCCAAAAATGTAATTTTACTATTTTGTAGCCAGCTTTCTGTTTATACATCTCATGTCCATAGATTTGATGTAATGAGAGCCTAGAGATAATACCTAAAGTATTTATTGACCAATCTCATTCTGACTGTGTAATATTTGTTATTTATTTAGCTCTCTAAATGTACACAGTACTTGACAAATATGTAGAAAGACAAGTTTCCTGCCCTGGGGAGTTTATGTTCCAGTGCAGACAAACAGAACAGAAGGAATGGGATCTTGACTTGGGGAAGACTTGGCAGGTAGGGAGAGGCTGGCCAGGTAGGAGAGAGGGGAACCTGAAAACTCTGGAAAAGTAAGGATGGGAATGTGGAGGAAATGGAGAACTTTAAAAAAATTCCCTGAAAAGTTAAGCATGATGTTTAGATGGTATAATGCCCTTGAAAAAACGGTTTGGGAGTAGGGCAAAAGATTAAGATGAACAAATCTGATTGCGACCATAGCAAGATTAGCAGCAGAAGCATTAGTACTTTAGCAGCCACTATAATGTACTGAAGCTACCATACGCCAGGCTACGGTGCGATGGATCTGTGCCAAACTCCTTGTGTACAGCACTGCACCAATTCTGAAAGGCTGATTTTAGTGTCATTACTTTACATATTTGGAAATTGAGGTTCAGTGAAGTTAGGTAACTTGCCCAAAGTGACACAGCTAGCAGGTAGATGAGCACGAATTCAAAGTCAGATTTGACTCCATAGTCCATGCTTTGTACCCTACAATCCCCTCAAGGCAAAGAGAATATTAAGGAATGAGGAACAGACAGGAGGGTTAGGACATAGACTAATTGTACACTCTCAACAGCAATAAATGTAACCATCTCAGCATTTAAGGGAGTAAATTTCCTTATGGGAGAAAAAGTAGAGTCACAACTGGTAGGTTAAATGACTGAATGAATTGCATTTATCTCTAGGAAATAAAAAAAGAAAAATCTGTTGAGCCTTATGCCAGTGTCCTAGGATACCAGTCAGAGAGCGGAAAGATATGGTATGGCTGTAGTGAAAACCAGCACTGAGGAAGAATGCATAGAATAAGCTTCAAAATTCCTCAAGAAGTGACCGTTTAAGGGCTCTGGGTCTGCAACTATGTACACCTTTCATTCCTGAGTTTGTGATCAGGCTGTTTTGGCTGCCTGCCTCTTCCTCCCTCCAACTGCAAGGTTCCACTGGCACAGAAATCAGTCTGTCTATTTCTGATTATCTATCCATCCATCTCTATGTACCTATGTATCAATCTATCTATCTAATTGTCTCCCACTTCTTTCCCAAAAAAATTTAAAACAACTTTTAATAAAATATATCTACTCAATAAGGCTAATAAAAGTAAAATGTTGGCTAGGTGCAGTGGCTCATGCCTGTAATCTCAGCGCTTTGGGAGGCCAAGAGTGGGAAGATTGCTTGAGGCCAGGAGTTTGAGACTAGCCTGGGCAACAAAGTGAGACCCTGTCTCTACAAAAAATAAATTAAAAAAAATTAATCAGGCATGCTGGCACATGTCTGTAGTCCTAGCTACAAGGGAGGCTGAGGCAAGAGGATTGCTTGATCCTGGGACTTGGAGGTTGCAATGAGCTGTGATTGTGCCACTGTATTTTAATCAAGGGGAAAGAGGGAGACCCTGTCTCAAAAAAAAAAAAATTAAAATGTTTAATTTTAATTTTTCCTACTTAACCATCCATCCATCCAACTCCTACTCATATTTTAAGACCCAGCTCAAAATTCCTAATCAATCTGATGCTTCTGTCTTACCATTGTTCCATGTGCATAAGTTTATGATATCATTTATTATAGTATCTTACAGTTAGTTGCTTCATGTAAGTTTTCTTCTTTGGGGCTCTCTCTACCCTACAGTATGTTACTATCTACCCCAAGAAACCAATCCTGAGGAAACAAAGCAATTCTGGATATGTAGATCCTAGATTACTAGGAAGTTGCTAAAGGTAACTTTGGTATTTTCATAAACTTTTGAGACTTCTCATAAAATGTTCCTTGGTGCAGAAGCAAAATACTGATGTGGATGGACCCACAATCTGACGTGTCAGATTGTGTTTTATATCTTAAATTCTTGAAGAGGGTAGTTAAATTCTACACTCAGAGTTTGAGGAAGATTATCTGCTTCAGCAAGGTTAGATGCCAGGGGAAAATGGTACTACTCAATGCAAGGGGGCTTCAAACAGGCACATATTTTAGCTTTCTTGTTGCAACATATGGTGTCATCCCCAGGGTGAGTGCTAAGACAGTGATTATTTTGGCCATAACCAGCAGAGCAACAGTCAAAGGCAACAGTTTTATCTTCAGCTTTCTACAGAGAACAGGAAGCAGTCCCCCAAGTCATATAAGCTAAAGGTGTTTGAGTGAGAGGTGATAATTGGCATCATGTGTTTATTTCAGCAAAGAAGTAGAGAGAAAATTGCTCTAATCTGGTATTTTCTGCTTTCCCTAGAAAGTAGAGCTTCTGGAGGAATTAGCAAGGAGATACCTAGGCACACATAGAAAAGAAATAACAAAGCCCTGCCTACAAAGAAGGCTAGTAATAACTGTTATAATAGGCACCATTGACTTAGAACCTTCTGTTCCTAATTTTCATTCCTGTTTTTAATACTAACTTGTGCTCATCATAAAAAGACTCAGTATTTAGGTGCTGAATTCTGTAGTTTCCTGTTTATTTTCTATAAAGTTAAATTAAAACTACTCAGTTCTTCATCAATCACAAATATTATTCATTGACTACTACAAGAAAGGAATGAGCCAGGTGTTATAGCACAAATAAAGTTGCATATGACTGCAGCAGACATTTGTAGGATTTCTTTTTGGCTGCTGAGGATTCAAGCTTCTTTCTACATTTGGGAGTGCCCCACTGTGTGGTTCTGGGGAGATGGAAGTAGAATGGGGCAGGTGTCCCTACATAGCATTTGAACTGATTGAGGATGGTACCCAATGAATATTGATTAAGTCAGGCTGAGGTCCCCCTGCACTATCTGCTGATATTTCACAGGACACCATCTTTGGTTCTTTCTTGTCAATTTGATTATCACTGAAGGCATGTAATCAAAATCTAAGCAGATAGTAAATATAATATATTAGGTAGTAGATTCTGAATCCAAAAATCATCTCCGCAGGCATTAATGACGACCTGAATTGAATAAGATAAATTTTAATAACAATTCATGTAGAGCACTAAATTTGGGTTAAAAAAAAATCAATACACAAGGACAAGATGGGAGAGACCTGAGAAGAAACAGAAAGGGAAAAAACTAATTTATCTGACTATAAGTTTTATTGAAGTCAATAGTGGACACTAAAGAAAAAAGAAAGTAATGTAATTTTAGACTGCATTAATGGAAGTATGCCACGTAGTTGTACCAAGCCATGAGAGACTTTATCGAAGGACTTGATGAAATACGTTTTCACCTGGCCTACCACTTTTCTCTTCTACTGCCTTAGCACCACTCGAGAAAGAGAAAAGCAGTCCTGGCTTCCCACTTCATGCCAGGCCCAGTCAGTGAGGCCTTGATGTTGCCGGCTGGCCTGGCACTCGCAACCAAGTCTTGGTTCCCCTCGTTGGACATAAACAATCTCACAGAACGTGACCATCAGACAAAACTGCTCTGTGACCATGAGGGATCAAGACAATGACTCTGTCATCATGTCTGAACATAGACAAAACATGAATATCGTCCAAGCCACAAATTACCAAATGTTCCTCTCTCCTGGCTAACGTAATGGACTACTCCTTCTTTGGCAATTATATCTTCATCCTTGCTCTAGTCTGCCCTCCCTATAGATAAGATTTATTGAGATACCTAATCATAGAATTGTCTCCACTTTCCAACAGCACCCCATCTAAAATGAACTTACCGTTTTTCTAGAGCCTCCCCAAATCACCCAACCAAAGCCCAAATTTTATAATAGATTCTTCCTAACACCCTCCTCCCGAGGTGCCCCATGGTTTCCCCATAGTGAGTGTTGTCCCTCACTGTAATAAACCCAACTTATTCAACTACGGTTGTGTTCCTGGTGGCCTTGGCTAGAGGTGTTGTCACCCTGTCAGAAAAGAATGAAATGGTGTTCTACACACACACAAACAGATGTATTATTCATATTTTCACTTTGGCTCTGGGGTTACACAGGCATCCGCAGTCACAGAATCCTGTAGTATTTTCTCCAGTGAGGATCCAGAACAGCCCCTGGCTTTCCTAACAGGAGGAGATGGCTTCTCTCCTCTGTGCACCAGCACAGCTCTGTTCCTGCTGATTCAAGCACTAATGGTGAAACCTGAGGCAGAGTCTATACTATCCTGGCCCTGTATCCCTCAACAGAAGTCTTCTGCTTGTGATGCTGCCACCAAATCCAATGATGCTTAAAGTAGCATAAGGAAACCACTTGGCTTGCGGTGAGTGTGGTGTCTGGCTCTGGGAGAGCAATTCTTCTCTTGAGTCCTGGGCAAGCCTGGCTCATGGGCTGGGGCCAGGGGTGGGATGAAGATAAAGGCTTTTCTCTTCTTTGCAGTACCCAGTTAGAACCAGACTCACTGAACCAGACCCAGCATTACAAATATTGTATTCATATGTAGCTTGATATATTCATTTAGTTTCGGGGAACGTCAGTGTTTCCTTGGCACTGGATTCTATTTGCACTTAAAGCTTATGACCTTTTTTTTTTGGTACCAGTTTATTAATACATACTAACTGTTGCCTCATACATTATCACAGACTCTCTTTCCATTTAATTTAATAAATATTTATTCAGCAACTACCATAGATCTGTGAGAATACAAAGAAGAATCAAAAATAACTCTGATCTTAGGTAGTATAGAATCCAGAAAAGAGGATCAGACATGTATATAAGTAACTGGGTGTTACCCTTTCAGCCAACAAATATTTATTAAGTGACTACTCGTTTAAAGGAGTTCGAAGGATAATGATCTATTCATTGAGTACCTTCTATGTGTGAGAACTAATCAAGAAATTTTACCTGGATATTTCTCTTAATCCTCAGAGCGATCCTCTGAGATTGATCTTGCTGTCACTCCGTTTTGCAGATGAGATAGCTGTGGTCATGATATGTTAATAACTTGCTAAGATCCAGAGCCAGTTACGTAGCAGAACCAGGATTCAAACCCAGACAGTCTGACTTTGGATCTGTGCTCTTAACAAATACTTGTCATTTGTGTTTTGTCATTCTTTTGGTCCACAGTTTTTTTGGAATGTTGTTGATCTCTGAGAACTTCTGCTGTGGGGAAGCTTAGAAAAATTATAATGCAATTGGACATTTTAGAAGATACTTGAATCTTTTTCCTGCAGTTACTTCATGTAGGAAGGAGCACATGGCAAACCCATAGGCACCAGAGCAGACCGTGGAGTCTGCAGCTATGACTGTACTCCCGTTGTTCTATGTATTCTGTACAGTCTTGGGAGGTTATTTTTAATGCAACATGCCAGAGTGGCATGTTGAAAGATCCATAGTAACCAGCTAACAGTAACAGCAGGGCCTGCCAAGTAAAAGTTCCGTAAATCAGTCATAAACGCAGTTACAAAATCAGGGCCAGCATCGTGTGCATGAGGGAGTGTCTTTGGAGAAGGCACAATTCATGCACAGTTTCATGGGATCTCCTTGAAATTTCGTGGAGTAAAGAGCTTTTGTGGCAAAAAAAAATTTTTTTTAAGGGGAAGAAAGGAAAAAAAGTCTTCCTGTAACTTTATTCTAATGGGGCACTTTCTCCCATGCCATCAGGTAACTCAGAGAAGCTAAGGAAAAGACAGTCAGAATAATGAATGCTTCAGATACCAAGTGTCCTCCTCTCACATGCTTTTAATATTTTTGGAATCATTCCTTTTCTACTGCCATAGCCCACGTGCAGGTCTTAATAACTTGGTGCACTGTAAAGCACTGTCATTGCTTTGATCTATCCTCCCTCAAATCTACCAAATTCACAACAGTAATAATCACCCCATGCAGAATTTTGAACATCATACTTATCTTTGGAGTGAGAATTTTACAAGGAGCTCCCAAGCGCTATCAAACCAAATAAAAGCTCACAATTTGAAACACTAGGGGCTTTCTTCTATGATAGACTTACAGCAAATTCTTTGAGGGAGTAAGATGCTTTCCTTGGGGTTTAAGAATTGTGAGGCTTTGGGATAACGACTTTCTTGCAGGCAATAGGTACATCACCAATGAATACTAACAAATCCTGTGTTACTTTTGAAAACTCAGAGAAATCACCCTCACTGATTTGGCTCCCTGCTGTTACGGGGGGTCTGGGCATAGCAGACCATTCATCACTGACAGAGAATGTTACACAAGTATGAAATAACACCACAGGCAGGAAATTGGAGCATTGACCATTTAATGCTCAATAAAAAATTTAATCTGTGCTTACAGGAGTGGACTACGATGCCCCTTCCCTGCAATGCTCCTTTGGACGTTACAAATGGCTGGCTCTCTTCTGGCTTACCTGTTCGTTTACAAATCACTACCCTCCTGGAAGAGGGAGATGTTGAGGGGTAGAAAGAAAGGACTGGAGAAATCTGAAGGGAAAACTTTTGGAACAATGCCACCTGAAGAGCAATTTGAAATTAGATAAAACCCTTTCGTCTATATAACCTAGGTTATTGGGAAAATGTGATTCAGCTAATGACTGTACAGAAACATTGGTCCTGGTCAACCAAGGTGTGGCTGTGTAACCCAGAGAGCTAGAAGTAAGTTTAAGTAGAAAGCTCTTTCCAAGGTGTTTCTTTCAGGACGCCTGCCTTTGGCTGGGAATTTCTCCACTTCAGGTTTTCTCCTAGAATGAGATTCCTGTTGGACAGAAGGGAGTTATGAGGTTGATTTTTCTCTGTTTACTATGAAAGTTTTTATTCCAAGAATTTCAGTACTTTGAACGCTTTCTTTTCTTTTTTTTCTTTTTATTGTGCTAAAATATTCATAACAGAAAATTAACCATTTATAAGTGTATAATTCTGTGGCATTAAATATACTCACATGTTGCACAACCATCAGCCCTATATTCATTTTCAGAAACTTTTTATCATCCCGAAGAGAAACTCTGTACCTGTTATACAATAACTGCCCATTTCTCCTTTCCCCATCCCCCTGTAACCTCTATTCTACTTTCCGTCTTTATGAATTTCCCTATTCTAGGTATCTCATATAAGTGGACTCATACAATATTTGTCCTTTCGTGTCTGGCTTATTTTGCTCAGCATGTCTTCAAGGGTCATCCATGTTGTAGCTCGTATCAGAATTTCATTCCTTTTTAAGGCTGAATAATATTCCACTGTATGTACATACCACATTTTGTTTATCTGTTAATGGAGATTTGGGTTGTTTTCATCTTTTGACTCTTGTGTATAATGTGGCTGTGAGCACTGGTGTACCAGCATTTGTTTGAGTCCTTGTTTTCAATTCCTTTGGGTATATACCTAGTAGTGGAACTGCTCGGTCATATGGTAATTCTTTGTTTGACTTTTCAAGGAAGTTTGGATACTTTTAAAGAGAGAATTAATCAAAGAGGCAAACGTTTCAGTGCCTGACCTTGCCAAATTCAAATGAGGAACATTAATGGGATTTAGCAAAATAAAACAAAATAAAAAATGATTGGTGACCCTGTTGTGAGCAGTTTGGGTGAAGTGGTAGAGACAAAACCAGGCATGTTTAAGAAGGGAAAACCTTGCACATGGTTAAGTGCTGGCGGGAGATAGCAAAGGGAGGGGATAATAAGCAGAGTGAGCTCTCCAAGAAGGCAGGAAAGGGCAATGGTGGGAGTTGCCTTGGCCTCCTTTGAGGATCTGCCTCTTCATAGCGAAAGAGGCAAGGACAGCTTCAGGTGCAAATAAGCTTAACATTCAAAGATGATTACTGAGCTGGGCATTGTTGGGGGAGACAAAATGAAACACTACTTGGATTTTATCATAAATAGCACAGTGGAGGAGGGAAGTCTTGAACCACCAAACTGAAAATAGGGCAGAAAATGTTAAATGTTACAAGGGAAAGACACAGAACAGGCATTGTGACCTCTAGCAGAGGGAGAAAGTATTTCCAGCTGTGGAGGAGGACCAAACACAAGGGAAGCCTTCACCATAATGTAAACTGTTCAGGATGAGATATGAAATCTGGGTAGGTGTTGATATCTGGCAAAGGTCACATTTCCCAAACTGTGTTCTACAGGATACTCGGGTATTCTATGAAAAATGGGAACGGTGGTCAAATTTATTTAGAAAGTACTGTATATAGGAAAGTCATATTGTACAATGTGGGGCATTTTTAAAAGCTAAAAGAGATACTGTTAATTATGATTGGACAACAGCTGTGATTGGGATTGTCCTCAGCAAACTGAGATGAGTGGTTACTTAATGCTAAACAGTCCCCTTTGGAGATTTAAATGAACATTAGGGCTTTCAAAGGTTCTGAGAGGTACTATAGTAACCTGTTTATACTGGTTAATACGGCAGTTCCCTAATTTATTGACCATGGAATCCCTATCCTACTTCCCACCCCTCCACTTTCCGCGAGGAGTAATAATTAGCACCTAATAAAGGCTCCAAAGACAGAGAGGAATCAGGAAGGATTTGGTTTGGCATAAAGAGAGCAACGGAAGATGAAATGAAAAAGGTGGGTTGAACCATATCCTAGAAGCCTTTGAGGGCCAGATTTAGGAAGTTTACTTGACGAAAGCCTTTCTTCATAGGAGCAAATGGTATACATGCCTACAGCTCAAAAATAATTTGAAAGAATCATGGTTTTCAAGAGGATAAAATGGTATGTTTTTCCTTGCTTTCCTATTTCTGTTCTTTGTTTAATCTCTGAGATTAGAAGAGACGAAAATCTCTAATTTAGGGACTTTCTTCCATTCAGAAGGTATTAAGGGTTGAGACTTAAAACTCCTATCTGAAGCCATGTCTTCTTCTCTTAATCTGGTTCCATTTGTGAGGTCTAAAGGATAAAAGGATGAAGGGAATACCTACGCTTTGAAAAGAAAAGTCATCTAGATTTCATTTGTTATTGTGGGTGCTACATTTTAAGATGCAGATTTGAGTGCAAAGAGTTAGTATGGTCAGAGCAGCTTTGTAATAAAATGAAGATGAATTATTATCATTATATGACCACAGTTGTACTTTTCTTAACTAGAGGTCACATGTCTGGCAACCTGGTTTATTAGACAATAGACAGATAAGAAGCAGGAATATTAAAAAATAAAGTCCTTGAGAAGTTATGACACAAATTCTGTACATTCTAAGGGCCACAGATAATTTTCAGAAGGCCTTATTTATTATTTATAAAGCCTTAGTTATTTGCACACACACTTCCAGTAAATTAAGTGACCCAGATTTCTAGTGCACAATAAATTTAACAGCAAATTAAAAGGGAAGGAAAAATGAACAGTGGTAGGTACATTTAAGTGAGAAGGGAAAGTGTAATACCATAAAAATTCAATGGAAGAACTAACATGGTGTAAGGTTCTAAAGGCACATTAGAGTCAAAAAGTTCACCAAATCTCAACTGTACCCTCTCAGGATACCATTAGGTTATACCATAGAATCATACTTATTTATCAGGATTATTTTTGACTCACCAGAAGATATTAAAGCATGTACCATTACTCTGTTTAAGATGGCAAGAGAGTGTATACGACATTTTGGAAAGATTTTAATCCAACATGGTTGTGATTTTAAAAGTCTGGTCACTTAAAAGTACTGTTATCTAGGGTAGTCAATGCATAAATCTAATATTCCATCCAGGTGCCTTTTCCTTTAGAAAGAAGTTCATTGTCATTTTTTCTTTTTTTTTGCCAGCTGCATTTTACATCAATTATTAATCTTGTAGGTTAAAAGAGGATCAATGTGGCAACAAACTATTTTGAAAATAGACTCTTGTGATTTGAAGATTAAATAAATCATTAAATTAAATTACTGCATAATCAAATGTTTATGACTGTTTAAAGCTGGCCAGCCAGTGGCACTCTGTAAAGGGACACCGGCTGAATAAAGTCATAAAATACAGCAGCTAAATGCTATCTTATCACCTTAAAAACCATTTGTGTAGTTCTTACATAGGGATGTTGGCTGTTCAGATTGGCGGGCAACAATTCTGTGTGTCAAGAAGCAGCTGTGTCATTATATCAGCTGCTTTCCAGGAAGCAGAGGGCCAACAGTGCAGCCCACAGGGAGCTATTATTTTCCTAAATACTTGATTTTTGGAGTGTTTTTGCCCATTTTAAAGGCACTTGGTAATTTTTTACTTCATCAAAAAGTGGGGAAAAAAACCCAAATAAACCTGCCTGTAAGGTAAACTTAAGTAGAATTTGGAAGTTCTGGAAAAGTAACACTAATGTTCAGTTTGACACTGTTAAAAATAATAAAGCGCAGTTCATAACATATGGCCATCATCCTTATTTCTTGGCAAACAATAGTATTTCCACTTCCAAATTGAGCTAGACAGCTGAAGAGTAAATCATAATTAGAAAAGGACATTTCCTCTCTGGTAATCTGAACAGGCTAAGATTTATCACTCTTATCTCATAACTTAATGTGGTTTGCTTTCATCCATTTTTTCTTTATCATAAATATAGAGGGACTTCTAAAAAAATAATTTAAAAAAGACCTGTCTCTAGTGTATTAGCAAACTCTGGAACTTTTAAACTAGTTATAAAAGGCTACTTTAAAAGCATGTAGGCTCCAGCTCCATCAGAAACAAAAAAGGAGAAATTACAACTGATGCCACGGAGATACAAGATATAATCGATGAATACTACAGAAACTTTTATGCACACAAACTGGAAAATGTGGAGGAAATGGACAAATTTTTAGAAACACAGCCTCCCTAGGCTCAACCAGGAAGAAATAGAATTCCTGAATAGACCAATATCAAGTGCTGAAATTGAAACAGCAATAACAAACCTTCCTAAAAAGAAAAGTCATGGACCAGATGGTTTCACATCCGAATTTTAGGCCTACAAAGAAGAACTGGTGCCTATCCTGCAGAAATTATTCCACAACATCGAGAAGGATGAAATCCTCCCCAACACATTTTATGAAGCCAACATAACCCTGATACCAAAACCAGGAAAGGATGCAACAAAAAAAGAAAACTACAGACCAATATCCCTTATGAATATAGATGCAAAAATTCTCAACAAAATCCTAGCAAACCAAATCCAGGTGCTTATCAAGAAAATAATCCATCACAATCAAGTGGGCTTCATCCCTGAGATGCAGGGATGGTTCAACATATGCAATTCTATAAATGTAATTCACCACATAAATAGAAGCAAAAACAAAGATCATATGATCCACTCAATAAATGCAGAAAAAGCATCTGACAAAATTCAACACCCTTTTATGATAACAATGCTTAACAGAATAGGCATAGACGGGGCTTACCTAAAAATGATATAAGCCATATATGACAAACCCACAGTCAACATCATACTGAATGGGGAAAAATTGAAAGCATTCCCACTTAGAACTGGAACCAGACAAGGTTGCCCATTATTTCCACTTCTATTCAACATAGTGCTGGAAGTCCTGGCTATAGCAATTAGACAAGAGAGCGGAATTAAGGGCATCCAAATGGGGGCAGAAGAGATCAAACTCTCACTCTTTGCTGATGATATGGTATTATATCTAGAAAACCCCAAGGATTCAACCAAGAGACTCCTGGAATTGACAAATGAATTCAGTAAAGTCTCAGGGTACAAAATCAATACATACAAATCAGAGGCTTTCATATACGCCAATAACAGTCAAACTGAGAATCCAATCAAAGACTCAATACCCTTCACAATAGCAACAAAGAAAATAAAGTACCTAGGAATATATTTAACTAAGGAGGTAAAAGACCTTTATAGGGAGAACTATGAAACACTGAAGAAGGAAATAGCAGAGGACGATACAGGTGGAAAACCATACCATGCTCATGGGTCGGCAGAATCAACATTGTTAAAAATGTCTATACTACCCAAAGTGATCTACAGATAGAATGCAATCCCTATTAAAATACCAACGTCATTTTTCACGGATATAGAAAAAATAATTTTATGCTTTGTATGGAACCAGAGAAGACCCCGTATAGCAAAAGCAATTCTAGGCAATAAAAACAAAATGGAAGGTATCAATCTACCAGACTTCAAACTATACTACAAGGCTATCACAATGAAAACAGCTTGGTACTGGCACAAGAACAGGGACATTGACCAGTGGAACAGAACTGAGAACCCAGATATAAAACCATCCTCATATAGCCATCTAACCTTTGACAAAGCAGACAAAAACATGCACTGGGGAAAAAAATCCTTATTCAATAAATGGTGCTGGGAAAACTGGATAGCCACATGTA
>CAUYSK010032128.1:0-60775 GCA_963575035.1 Avahi laniger
ATCGGGGCAGAAGAGGTCTAACTATCGCTACTTGCTCAATATTTTATAATTGGAAGAGGAGAAAGTGCCAGTTTTATACACAGTATCAGAAGAAACTCTACTATAATTGAAATTGAAATATTATCATTGCTATGAAGGACTCTAAATAGGAAATGTGAACAGGGAAAAATCACATTTTCCTGAAAAGGCTCAGACCTCCAGTTAAACCTCTCTACAATGATATCTCAATAGTGCACATTCCAGTACCAACTGGAATCATGTTTCTTTTGAAATATCCTTAAAATTGAGTTTTCAGGTTTTCACTACATAGGACTCCTCCCCATACTTATCTACCCTTGACTATCATAATGAAGTCTAACCCTACATCTCTAAGACTGTGAGTCTGGGCCATTCGTGGAGGGTATTGCCTCAGTTTAGGAAGTCTTCAGTTTATGTGTGTTAATTTTCACATTTGAGCCTGGGACCTGGGAACTCCCATCCCTCCCCACTGGTGGCACTTTGGGATTTTCTTCCCTTTCCTCCCTCCTAGGAGTGAGAAGTTCAGGAAGAAAAAAGGCAAACCCTCAAACCTACTCCTGTCCTCCCGTATTTCATCCTGTATTCTGACATGAAATGTGTAGTGCAGGTGGAATCTTTTTTCAATGTCCCTGAAAAAAGCACTGGGGCTTTTTATGGGCATAGAAACACGAAAGTGTCTAGTGTTTTCTTTTGTTTTTTTTTCAAAATGCACAAAGTTAAAAAAAGCCTTCATAACAACATTAAAGTAGTTTCATTCTTTTATACTGGAAAGCCTGAGATAGTATTAGGTGTTTATTATGTGTAAGCTACAATAGTAACAGTTCCAAGAAAGGATTCCTAAGAGATGTGAAAAATCTCAAAATAGAAAAGATTCCAAAAAATGTTTAGGAAACTCATTCTCTGTGAAAGGTGCACACGTACTTGAACGTGTGCTAGAATGGGTGGGTATATGTGTTACATTTTCTCTGGGAATCCATGCACCACAGTTGGAAAACTCTATACATTCAAATTAATACCTCTGAGAATAATTAAAAGCAATGGTTGTTGGTTTTTATGGTTTTAGTCTACTTTAATTTTTAAGTAACTTGGGGCTTTCTAGCAAAAAGTTAGTTATTTTCTTTATTCTTTTTTTTTTTTTAAACAAACCTAACAAATGACTTTTAGGGTCTTTACTGCTGGAAGTTGAAATGAATATTATGCCATTGACAGGTAGTAGAAGACGGGATGTAATTAAGTGCATTGTCAAGATTCCTCAATTGGATTTACTATTAACAGCTACTCAGAAAGGATCAATAACAGTCTTTAATAGCCAGGTAATATGAAAGCTTGAGTTTCTCCCTCCCTCCCCTCCCCTCCCCTCCCTTCCTCCCTCCCTTCCTTCCTTCCTCTCCTTTGTTTCGTCTATGCATTATGTACATGAGTCAGGTATAGCAGAAACCACAAATCATATTTCAGAGTTATTCCAGAAAATAAAACCAGATATTTAGCAATAAGGAGATTGATGGGCCTTGGGGCAATTTTTGAGATTGGTAACTGCATTTGGCATTGTTCCTCAGGGTGTTATATTGAACCATGTGGCACTGACACAATTAAAGGATGATCCTAGATAATTTCTCAGATAAAATCAGAAACACTTACAAGCCAAGTGATAATTATCATCACCCTATCAAGTAATAAAACGTCCCGTCAAAAACCTTGGACTTATGTACACCACCCAAAGAATGGACATATTTGAAACTCAGACTTGGGGGGGATACAAAGGCAACATACGTAACCTAAACATCTGTACCCCCATAACATGCTGAAATTAAAAAAAAAAAAAAAAAAAAACCTTGGACTTAGAGTAAAAAGAAAAGGCTCAGATTCTAGCTCCTCTATTTAAGTAGCTATGACATTAAATAGCGAACTTAATGAGCCATTTATATCTTTCCACCTCTCTTTTTTCACATCTGTAAAATGAGGACAATAGAACCAGTCCTCTCTCCCTCAGAGGATTGTAGTGAATGAAGGTCAAATGAGATAATGAAGGTAGGAACACTTTATGAACAATAAATGCCTATATAAATGTAAGGCATTGTTATTATCAATGTCATTTCTTTCTAAATTTATAACTTTTGGACTTCCATTTTCAAAACACAAGAGATTTCAACAAAATATATGATGATATACCCTACATAATATTTCGCCTTGAAAATAAAAGGTGAATGTTTGGTGTTAAATATAAAAAGAATTCTAATTATTAGTTCCATTTCCAACTGGAGACAAGCTTTACGCAAGTAAAATATATTTGAAATAATTACCACATGACTAAAATTTCCACAATACTGTTGAGCTCTTCAGTAATTTCCAGCTCAGGGAATCTTTCAGAAGTTGAAATCGCAGGTAGCCAGATTTTGTCAGAGGAGAGCACTCTGGGCCCCCTGTGTGGTACAGTGGGGCCTTCGGAGCATGGATGTGGAGTCTGGATTTGGCCAAGTGCTCACACTTACAGCTGTGCATGTTTGTAATATCTCCATGCCCTGGCTTCTCCTCCAGAATTGTAGAAGGTAGTGGTGCTATTTAAATGAGTTAATGCTCATAAAGTGCTTACATCACTGGAAACACTCATAGATGGAAGCAATTGCTATTAAGAACAAATGATGCGAAAACAAATATGAATTTGCCTCATTTAAATATAAAAACCTTCTCGATCTTTTTTTCCTCTCCATGCATTTTTTCCCTTCTCATTTTTATTTCCTCAAAAACAGAATGAAGACGGTATCTAAAAAATGATGTGGAGGAAAATAATGATCTGCATAATGAAATAGTTTAGGATTATGTGAAATAAGTGAGGTTGTATTTTCATATTTCCAAAGATGCTTCACACACATGCACACACATGCACACACACATGCACAAACCCGTGCACACGCATACACACAAAAGCTTATAGGCCCATGCATATATACTCACAGACATGCAAGCACTCATGTGTGTTTCTGATAAGATAATGCAATTGGAGAGAAAATATTGTTAAATATTAATTATTTTAAGATTTGATACCTCAGGAATAAATAGCATTTTATTGTTGCATGCCTTACAAGTAAGATGACACATTATGTGAGAAAAGTAGGTTGGAAGTGTAGGTCATAGGAGTAATTTACTAAAAGGTAGCCACTAATCACACAAAATATAATAGATTAATCCATAAGTTAGGCTCTATCTGAAGTAGAATAAATATAGTTAAGGATTTTCTTGGTGATATAAACTGTGAATGTCATTAATAAAAATTCCTGCAAAAGCTAGGTATTAAAAATTCCGACTATGTCTAAGGATTATGAAACATTTAAAGAAGGTAACAGGACTTTAAACAGGTGACTTCCACTAAAGACGAATGTAGAGAAATAGAAGAGGAAACCACAAGTGTTGTGTTCTGTTGCTCAACAATTTCCTTATAGCATTTTATTTTTCCCGTCTAGAAGTAAGTCCCTGATGAGAAAAAACTTTTTGAACTTTTCGGATGAAAGACAGTCTGCAGGTAGTCATGACTAACAGTGATCTTTCTGATCTACTTTTTAGAATTTCGCATAATCTATTTCTTCTGGGCAGTTCTTTCCTAGATATTCTCCAAGGCCATCTGAGCATGCAAGAGAAACAAGGCCATTGAAATACTTCAACTATTTGCCTTCTCCTTGGGAGCAATTATCATGCCTCGAGGGTATGAAAGGCTGCTCATATACATGCTAGTTCTCTGCCTGGGATAAATCTATGAGTCTCAACTGGCGTAGTACCTAGAGCATGATACTCACTCAATAGATAACTTATTGAATGAAAGAGGCCCACTGAGTAGAATGTTCTTTAAGTGTCTCAATAACTTGGAGAGAACTTTCTAATGAAACAATGCTGTTTTTTCTACATCACTCTATATTCGTATTGATCTGTTTAGTATGTGTCTAAGTGGTCTTGCCATTGCTGTTAGTATTATTTTGCATTCCCAACTTTTGGTATCAAATGTTCCTCTGAATAACTAAAGAATGTGAGGTAGTTTTCATATAGAAGGAATAAAATAAGAAGTTTAAGATTCTTAAGAGCACAGTTACCAGGCTTAAAGATGGGCGATAGAGATCCAAGCCTTGCTCAAAGCAGTGTGCATTATTCCAGAGACCTAGATGTTTCAGGGGAAGGAGACGCATGGAGGGTAGAATGACAAAAGAGATCAAACCAAGGAGACATTGTGTTGTTTTAGAGACAGCATTCTCATCTCTAATTGTAGTGCCAACTGGTTTTCATTATTCTCTTTCTTTGTTCATAGATGAAAGTTCAGACCAGCACCAATATTACAGTAAGTACATGTTAAAAATTCTTAATTAGATCAAAGTTGGGGCTATGATGATGTTTCCTCCAAAATTCATCAAAATCTCAATGAAGTGCCTGAATAGGCTCTGAGCATGTTTCATAGATTGTAAATTTATGTGTGTTGATTAGGATCAAAACCAAGCCTTGAGCAACAGGAAAGAGGATTCAGGTCTTGCTTTCTGGAGTTAAATTGGCTGCAGAGAATTGCTTGGAAACTGGTTATTCCTTGGAAGCTTCAATTTAAAAGCTTCTCCTAAGATTTTCCAAGCATTCACTATCAGGGAATGTAAAAAATGGGCACAACTTAAGTTGTGGGAACAACAAGGATGTAACCAACAGCAATGATTTGAAAACATTTTATTTCAAACTTGAAAGCAGCATTAAAAATTCTAGTGCCATTTTGTAATTCATTTAACTTATATTGCTAATCAGAGGAGTAACCTTGCAGCAGATGCTGTAAAGCTACAGTGACTTTTCTGCACAATCCCACCATGGATTTATGAGACAGGGTAATGCTTGTCTTTTTCACCCCACTTGCAGGCACTGAGCACACTGAACTGCAAAGCGGGGTGCCATGGTGCCTGGCAAAGGAAATTGGGGTTCTCTTTAAACCTCAGAGCCTCCATTTCTTAAACTGAAAAAACCCATTAGAATTTCTAATAGGTTTTACAGAAGATTCAAAGACAAGCCTGAAATGTATATAACACTCATAAATGGGAGATCCTAGCCGTGCTAGCTTGGTGTCTTGAGGCAAGACACAAGACAAATTCATTGACTTCAACTTATCAATGACTAGGTACTCACTAAGATCTACTCTAGCTAAAAATTTTAGCACGGAGAGAGGGCCAGAGAGCTTGCTCAGTCAGTGACCTAAATCTAGTCTCCCTGTGCCCCTGTGAAGAGTAGTCTCACAGCAGTGAGTAGTGCACAAAGATGCCTGGCCAGCCACCATGCACTTCCAGGGAGCAGTTTCAGCTCTAGCTGAATCACTCTCCAGATGACGGTACTGAAAAACTCAGGTAAGGGTGAAAGGGGGAAAATGGGAACCTCCCACTCAACACCCTCAAATGGGATGCGCTGTGGGGCTCCTCTGTAAATAAGGCAGCAAAACGGGGCTTTTCATATAACTAAGCTACTCATTAGTAACCATCACCATGTCGCCGAAGGAAACGCATTAGGTCCTCCAACGCTGTGCTTTTCTATTAGGACACCTCCTGGATTACAGGATGTGACTACCTGTCACAGCTTAAACGGATCGTTGCCACTACAGAAAGGACCATTATTGTCTGGGATTATAAAGCTCAAGGGAGCAGCCAGGTACTGTGCCAAGAGAAATACTCAAAGAAATAAGATTGTCTTTTTAGTCCTGGTAGGATATGAGAATCCACTTTCTCTACTGAATGCCAATCTCTATGTGAAATGAGAAGATTTAAGTAAATAATCCCTTAGATCAAAGTCAGCATTAATATTCCATAATTAAAAGAAAATGTTCTTTCCATTAAGTGTATATTTATTCTTTTTTTCTTTCCTTTTCTTTTTTTTTTTCATTTAGTGTATATTCAATTTGGGGCTTTTTTTGTTTTGTTTTGTTTTGTTTTCAACAGTGAGAGAGGCTAATTCCTTTCTTTTTTTATCCTCTTCTCTGAATCCAAGTATTATATTTCTGGTTATACTCATGTTAATAAGTTCAAATCCTTTCTCTCAAGTCCAGCTTCATTAGGTAAGAAAATTACTAAAATCAAATGCCTAATTCTGGCAAAAAAAAAACCTAATGAGGCAGTTCTTAAGTGGCTGAAATGTCACCACTTAACCAATCTATAGTATTTATGGAGCATTTGCAGCCATTTAGAAGTAATGCACATGTTCTCTGCACTCAAACAAAACTCAGTCTTGAAGGACCTTTTGACTAAACACAATATATAGTATAATGGTCCAGAAAATGATACAGTAAAAAGGAACAAGTACAATAGGGGTTCAGGGAGGGCTGAGATCACTGAGCATAGGGGTTATAAAAAAGTCTTCAGGAAGCAGGCTGACTTTGAAGGACATGAGGATTAAGAAATAATTTAACCTTCCTCCATGCCTTGCTTGTTCCTTGCCTTGTGAAAAACTAAACTTCTTGTGCTATTTGTGCACAATGCTGTAAACAACGAGTGATGCTGGAATAGTTTTGAAGAAGGCAGCTTGTTGCTAGTGTACTTTACTATGTGGTGTCTTACTGTTGCGTACAATCATAGACCAGGTGACATTAGTTTCCAAAACCCTAAACTCCAAAGTCCTGGACTTTGAATGTAAACTCTTCTCCTTTTAGCTCTCTGCTATTTTCACTCTTGCTTTTCAATCCCATACACAGAAGCTCCCAGTTCCTTGAAAGTATCTTCTTACAGTCTTCAGTCCCCCCACTGTTCACTTCTTCCCTTCCAGCCTCACGCCCACACTCTTCAATCTCTGACTTTCAACCTGGATAGATGCTCCAGCCTTTCTCTGCTCCTCCACGGTGGCTAAGCACTGCTGGAGAAAAACATAACCATGCTATTTGGCATCAAGGTCTGCAGACTTGGCTGAGCTTCTGTCAATCTTTCGTGTCCTTGCCAACTCACTCTCCCACTCCTCGCAAGTAATCCAAAATTTCAGTATTCTTCCCAAGCCCTCTCCCTCCAGCAGATGGACTTGCCCCTGTTTTCCCCAGAAAATTGAGTCTACTGTCAGATTTGTCTTCTTCAAAATTCCAGCCCTCCACCTATAGCTTTAACTGGAAACACATCCCTACTTCCTTCCTTTCTTCCTTCCTCTCCCTGAAGACAAAATATCCTTGCTTCTGACAGCCCCAGCCCCTCTTGTCTTGGCCAGCATAAGGCTCTATAGCCTCTTCCCTCTCTCTCTTTGGACATTACTCTCTCCTTCTAGGATCCTTCCTCTCAATCTCCTCTTAATCTACCTCTCAATCAATTAAGGTCTCAGATCAAAGGTCACTTTCCCCGACCATGGGACCTAAAGTGGTCTCTTCAATCACTCTGTATCATAGCTCTATAATTTATGTCCTTAAGTTCACTTCTGTAACCTGAAATGATCTATTTTCACTCATCTGTCTTCCCTTCACTAGAATGGTAGCTCCACAAAGTTAGAAACTTTGTCTTAATCATCATTCATTGTACAGCCATGCCTGGAATAGTTGTTGACACATAGTAGGTGCTCAATAAATATTTGTTGATTGATTGAATAAATTTGTGGAGACTAAATTCCAGAAGAACAATGGCTATATAGCTTAATGAACCCATTCAATAGTGCAAAGTTGGCTTAACAAATGCTTGCCGAATATTCCTGGATAAACTTGGATGTTAGGATGTTTTTTCTCCTGATGACTCCTTGTAACATAATTGAGACTTTGATATTTCATTTTCCTGTTTACCACCCTGAACCTGGTAACACCTGAACCTTTTTATGCTTACTTTAATATTTTATTACAAATGTAAGAGAGGGCCATTTACAATAATATATCACAAAATCTCATTCCTTATTGAGGCAAAGATGGATACTCTACCCCTTTTCCTCACAAAACAACCAAAAGCATAATGTTGGACTCAAAGTGAGTTTCATTAACTTCTACTTAGTTGACTGTTTGTTTCAAGTTTTTTTAATCACTGTAGGGGTATCTAAAATGAGAAACATCAGAAAGTAAAACTTTTATCAAATAATAGGAGCAACGTTTATTAAATAGAGCAAGGTAATAATTCATTGAAAGCATTCTTCTGTTTCTAGGAAAACTATTTTGTCATAAAGCCTATGGATCACTGCCTCCTATGTGTGTGTGTGGTGTCTCTGCCCGACCACCTTTGCCGAGACGACATCATCTTGGGGGATGATGGTGGTTTTGTGAATAGATTCACAGTAAATAGTGATGATTTTGGACTAAAACAGGCAAAATCCAAAAAGAAATCACAAGGTCAGGTCTTAGACTCAAAGACCTTTAAAAGGTAAGGGTATTATATAGGCAGTATAATTGTTTTAATAATTATAGTCATTGTTCAAGCACATATATGGAAAACAAGGTGCAAGACCCCCATGGTAGATATTTGAGATACAAAGCTGAAGAAGAAATGCTTCTTGCCTCAAGGAACTTCCAGGATAATAGGGAAGATAGGAAAATTAGCAACTGAAATTCCTATTTTAAGTGCTATTGACAACTAAAACTTATAGGCACTTGAAGAGTTAAATGAAAAAATTAAATTGTGAAAAAGTATAAAAATATGTGTGACTATTTACTGGCATTTGGATATGGGAAAAGATTCTGAACATAAAAGCAATGGATACAAGATTCAAAGAAAAAGTTTAATAGATTTGACTATGTACAAAATAAAACCTTCTGGACATCAAAAGACAACACTTAAAAAGTAAATAACAAATTAGAATAAATATTGTAACAAATATGACAGACAATGGGTTGATATTCTTTAATAGGTCTTAGAATTCAATTAAAAAATAACAATCTCCCAAGAGAAAAATGAACAAAGGCAGGAACACATGATTCACACACATGCACACACGGTACAAATGGTCAATATACATTTCAAAATAATCATCAGACAAAAATGCTAACGGTTATCTCCAACGCATGATTCCTGTCTCTCTTATAATTGTAATATCTGTGAAGTTTTTAGAGTAAGGTATATATTACTTTTATTATCTGAAAAACATAAATTTTGTATTATATACATCTTCCTTAATAATCAAAGAAGTACAACTTAAAATATGATATAATTTTTGACTTATAAAATTGGAAAAGATTAAAAATGAGGAAGATTCTGTGAGATGGGTATTCTGAGGTACTGTTGGTGGGAGTGTGAATTGTATCAACCTTTCTGGAAAGCAACTGGTGAAGATTAATCACATGTCTTCGTAAACATTTATACATTGGGACCTGGGATCCCCATCTTCAAAAATGTAAGTATGGTTATCACAGCATTATTTCTAATGGTAATTTATCTAGTGTCCAATAGTAGGGAAATGACTAATTTAAATAACTAGTCATTTACATACATAATTCAGATATATAAATATATAATATAAACATAATATAATATAAATGATTGTAATATAAGTGAAATTTATATAATATATTGATATATAAAACACATTTTTTGTCAGACACCTAAAAATATTTAAGGTATTAAGGGTGTTCATAAACCATAGTATAACTATATTAGAGAATGCCATGTACCCATTAAACTATGTTTTAAAAATATTTAATAATATGGAAAATGTTTATAATATAATGTTATTATTTTTCTATGTACATACGAATTCAATTTTGTAAATGCACATGTGAGTATGTATTTTTACTTAGAAAAATATTGAGTGTAAATATACAAAATATTAATAATGGTTTCTATAGGACTTCAGAGTGATGATTTTTATTTCATTCTTTATGTTTCTTTACTTTCTAAATTTTTCTTTTATTTATTTTCTTTCATTTTTCTTTATAATTCAATTTTTTGTAAATACAGGAGTAACTTTGTTGTTAACGTAACAAATATTTTATCCTAGAGTTAGAATATGCAATTAAAAGCTCATTATAACTGTTACTACATGGAATTAAGGCTAGTCCTATTGCTGGAACTCTAAGAATGACACAACAAAACCACTGGCTCCATTTTCCATCCTTCACGCGTAAGCAGTACTGCTTAGTCTCCCCCAAAGTACAAGACATAGCGGGGGACTTTCCCAGTCTGTGATGTGCTGCCCTATATACTACCAAGCATTGCATTCCAGTTATGATAGGCTGTTAGAATAGGTGCTGAGACATGAATCTTCTCTTTAATGAGATGTAAGCCACCTGTCAGAAAATTCCACAGCCCATTTTCAATCCCTGTTTTCATTAGATAGACACGTCAAAAATGAGAGTTGGGAATCTGAGGAATTTGAGGAATCTGGGTACAGTTAAATGAATTAGTTCTTGTGGATTACTATTTGCATGTAGATGATTTAATCATGTAGATTATTTAAATCATCCAAGACTGGGGTGTATATATATATATATATATGCGCTAAGTGTTGAGGTATTTTCTTCACCAAGAGATCTTCAAATCTGAAAGAATGAAAGTATTTAAAAAAATACTTTTTTGAAAGAGGTAATTAAATTCTGGACACACAAGTTTTCCTGAAGCTGTCATCCACAGAATTCATTCATGTTACATGGGTGGGGGTGAGGCTAGCAAAGACTGACATGCAAAACATTGTGCAAATTAAAGAAAAAAAGTAGTCAGTATCCAGAGTTCAAAATTCAACACCATCTGGCATGGAAATAGGTATCTCTTGCTCCACTCTGATTAATATCATATTGTAGAACTTTCATGCTTTGAGTTGTAAACATGTCTGTTCCTCAATTAGAAGCTAAGAAACTTGGAGACAAGAATTTTACCAGGTCTTTGGTGCCTGGGATACAGTAGGTGTACAATAAATGTTTGTGAATGAGACAAGTAAACCATTCGATATGAGTAAATATAATCCCATGAAGATGGCTTCGTCCAGGTTAAGACAATAATTTTGAAGCAGAGGTTTGGCCTCTAACCTTAAGCCTCTCACTCAAATGCTTTGTGAACTGCATCTGTCTGACAAAGAATATGATGGATATCCCTGCCTCAGCCTCACCAGTGATCTGGGGTTATAAATTTCCCAGTTGTTCAGTTTTGAAAGTATTAACGGAAAATATAAATAAATATTTTTCAAATGAATTGACTCATATAAGATATAAAATAGTATAAAACATAGTGCTCTACATGGATGATTAGAATTTGTTTGGTAAAATAAGGATAATAGTACCAATATTAGACTGGGATTCTCTGAGATTATTCTTTTAATTCTGGATTTATAGCTTAAAATTTGATGATAGTCTTCTAAAGTTATTTTTTCATTTTAAATATGTTCGATTATGAACATTTAATTAAACAGTTAAAAGTGGTATAATGCATAGGACTGTATTATGCATGCAGGTTTAGCACAATTCAGAGTTACAATTCAGTTAAAGTCAAGGTAAGATGCTGAGCAGCAACTCAACATCATATGTTTATGTGTCTAACATAAATCCCTTCCCCACTTTTTTCAATTCCCAGCGTTAAAAGGAAGCTACATAATGACTGGGTTATGAAAGTTAGATATATTCCAGCCCTAAATTGCTTTGGATCCTGCTCTTTAGACAGTGTTCATTCATTGGTCTTGGAATCCTTGAAGAGACTCGAGGATAATTTGTAAGTACAGCAGTTTATACACATGAACATTCTGTGACTTTCAGACTTTTTACAATGTTAGGCCCATGGCAGCTTTGGAACTTTCAAACTTGTTTTAAGAAAAATTAGATGTTAATTGTTCCATTTGTTTGACAAGGTTAATTAGATTTTTTTCAGGAGGAAATTGAATTCACTCACGCAAATCTGAACATGTTATATTCTCCTAACAATTTTGCTCATTTGTTGTTTATTGCTATAATCTACTGAAATAAATCAATGGAGGTGTACCCATAACTATTTTTTCAATATATAGTTCTGTTGGTAAAACTTTGCAGTTTTTAAAATCATTCTTACAAATCAGTTGGCTAGCCAGTCACCTGTGAGTATGATCTGCTGAACAATCATCATGTTTCATGTGTAATACTCAAGATGGCATTCACAGAGAAAGGTGAATTTGAATAGTGTTCAGTATTATCTTCAATGTGATTAAATATTAATGAGTAGAAACAGCTATCGTGTTTCAATTTTTGGTATTAAAAGTTCATTGAGGTATACACCACAACATGGATAAATGTCAAAAACACATTATGCTAAGTGACAGAAGCCAGACATAAAAAGACTACATATTAGATGATTCCATTTCTGTGAAATGTCCAAACAAGGCAAATTTATAGAGACAGAAAGTACATCAGTGGTTGCCTAGAACCGGTAGTAGCAGCAGGTATTCCAAATGGGCACCAGGGGACTTTCTGGGGTGATGAAAATGTTTTAAACATATTGCAGTGACTGCTGATTGTTATACAACTCTATAAATTTACTAAGAATCATTGAATTGTACACTTACAATAGGTGAATTTTATGCATGTAAATTTTATGGTATATACTGAGGTATTATTATACCCCAATAAAGATGTCTTAGAAAAATACATTGAGACTTACTGGTTTCCAGTCAGGCATATAAGAAGTTTGGAAGCTGTCATTCCATCCTAACAGTAAGTAAAAAGCTTAACAAACTGAAAGATAAATAACTTTTCGTAGATTTGTCAGAGAAGTAAGATCACAGGGCAGTTTTGTTGCCCCCAAACTGGAGAAACAGAGAGGTAAATACTGAGAATCACAATTTACTGGAGCAGAAATCCAAGAGCAGAATCCTCTGAAGTAACCAGGAGCAGGGCAGGAAAACCTAATCTGCAACTGATAAATTTCTGGGGGCTCAGTATGGAAAACTTTGAGAGTTATAAATTTCAGGGTGGGGGGAGCCCAGTCATAAGGGATCCCCACATTTTTGTGTGTTTTACCTCCAGGAATTCAACCAGGTTCTTACAGTAAATATCAGTCAAAAATCACCTCATGCTTCTGTCAGGGGAAAAGGAAAAGGAACCATTTTGAACTATGCCAGAACATTCTTCTCTTCACACCAAGGCCTGCCCTCATGAGAAACTATTTCACTGGAGCCTAAACTATTGGAGTTTGACAGAGAATAACCAAACTGGGGAGGGAAATATCCACTCTAACCATCTGGTCCCACCTAAGGTGGAGGGTAAACAAAACTGAGAAGCACTTGTGAAGTTCACAGTTCAGAGGCAGAGGCTCACTGAAAGGCTAAGACTTAATCACAGGACTATAAACCACTTCATCTTCCCCAAAAACTTATCACCACATTACAGCAGTTGTCTTTACCTGGTAAATCATGTCCAGCTATCAAGAAAAAAATTACACAGCATGCTAAAAGGCAAAAAAGAGTTTGAAGAGACACAGCAAGCATTAGAAAAAGAATCCGATATGACAGGGAGGTTGGAATTATCAGACAGAGAATTTAAAACAACTGTGATTAATATACCAAGGGCTCTAATGGACAAAGTAGACTGTGTAAGAACAGATGGGCATTGTAAGCAGAAAGATGGAAAATCTAAGAAAGAGTCAAGAAGAAATGCTAATGATTAAAAACACCAAGAGAAATGCTTTTGATGGGCTCATTAGTAGACTGGACATGGCTCAGGAAAAAATCTCTGAACTGAGAGGATATGCCAATAGAAACTTTCAAAAGAGAAAACAATTGGAAAAAAAAAAAACCCAAACAGAATATCCAAAAACTGTGGAACAACTGCAAAAGGTGTAACATATGTGTAATGGGAACATCAGAAGAAGAAAGAGAGAAAGGAAGAAGAGAAATATTTGAACAATTACTAAGAATTTCCTCTAATTAAAATCAGACACCAAACTTCAGATCCAGCAATCTCAGAGAACACCAAGAAGGATAAATGCCAAAAATACCCCTATACCTAGGCACGATGTATTCAAACACTGGAAAATTAAAAATAAAGAAAAAACCTTGAAACAAGCCAGAGGGAAGAAACACCTTATTTACAGAAGAGCAAGGTAAAAATTACATCTGATTTCTCCTCAGAAATCACACAAAAAGAGAGTGGAGTGATATATTTTAAGTGTTTAAAAAATCCACCAGCATTTGTACCCCCATAATATTCTGAATAAAAATAAATAAATAAATAAATAATCTACCAGCCTAGAATTGTGTACACTTTGAAATTACCCTTTAAAAATGAAGGAGATGTCACCGCTAGAGGATGAGGGTTAAAAAGAAGTGAAGGAGAAATGAAACCTTCTCGGACAAACAAAAATGAAGGGAATTGTTTCCAGTAGACCTACCTTTCAAGAAACGTTAAAGAAAGTTCATCAGAGAGAAGGAAAATTATATAGTCAGAAGCTTAAATATATATAAAGAATGAAAGCATTGGAGGAAGAAAAAAATCAAAATAAAGTAAGAATTTTTATTTTTGTTGTCTTAATTGATCTAAGAGGTAATTTGTTCAAAATAATAATGGCAGAATGTATTCACTTATGTATGTTTATGTGTATGTAATATATATACACATAGGTATGTATATATGACATATATGGTATGTGTAAGTAAAATAAATGACAGCAATAATGCAAGGAGTGGGAGGGAGGAATTAGGGTTTTTTTGCTATTATAAGGTAATTGTACTACTCATTTGAAAGTGGACTTGGATTAGTTGTACATTGTAAACAATAGGTCAACCTCTAAAAATGTTTTTAAAAAGTATAATGGGTAGGCTAAGAAAATAGAGGAAACAGAATTGTATAAAATGTTCTTTTAAGAACACAAAGGCATAAATAGAGTGAAAGACAAAAATAAGAACAAAGAAAAGGGACAAAAAATAGAAAACAGTAACAAATGTAGTAGGTATCAATTTAACTATATCTATAATCACTTTAAATGTCAATGATCTAAATACATCAATTAAGAGACAGAGATTGTTAGAGTGATCAGAAAACAAGACCCAACTCTATGTTGTCTACAAAAAACCCACTTTAAATATAAAGACATACAGATTAAAAGTAAAGGGATGGAGAAAGATATAACATGCTCACACCAATCAATCACAAGAAAGTCGGAGAAGATATACTAATTTCTGACAAAATAGAAATTAGTGCAAGGAAAGTTATCAGGCATAAATAGGGACATCACATAATAACAAAGGAGTCAATTCTTCAAGAAGCCATAACAAGCCTTGAACATGTCTATATAACAACACAACATCAAAATTAATGAGGCAAAAACTGATAAAACTGCAAGAAGAAATAAATAAATCCACTATTATAATTGGGGACTTCAATACCTCTTTATCAGAGCCAGCAAACAGAAAATCAGTAAGGACTGTTGAACTCAGCAACACTAACAATCAACTGGATATAACTAACATCTGTAGACTGCTTCATCCAACAACAGCAGAATGTACATTCTTCTCAAGCTCACATGAAACATTCTCCATGATAGACCACAGTCTGGGCCATTAAAAACTCCTTAACAAATTTTTAAAAATATAAATCACACAATGTATACTCTCAGAACACAATAGAATTAAACTAGAAATCAGTAACAGAAAGATAACTGGAAAAGCCCAATATATGTGGAGATTAAACAAAACACTTCTAAGTAGCATGTGGGTCAAAGAAAAAATTTCAGGAGAAGTTAAAACTTATTTTTAGCTAAATAAAAAGGAAAATATAATTTATTCAGATTTGTGGGATATAGTGAAAGCAGTGTTTAGAGGGAGATTTATAGCATTGAATGCATATATTAGAAAAAAGAAAGATATAAAATTAATCATCTAGATTTCCACCTTAAGAGACTAGAAACGAAGAGCAAATTAAATCCAAAATAAGCAGAAGAATAGAAATAATTAAAAAAAGAGCAGAAATCAATGAAATAGAAAAAAGAAAAGAAATCAGTAGAGAAAATAAAACCAAAGGCTAGTTCTTGAAAAGATGGATGAAATTGATAAGCCTAACTAAGAAAACTAACTAGCCAGGCTAACTAAGAAAAAAAAAGAGACAAGGCACAAATTACTAATATTAGAAATGAAAGATAAAATATTAATACAGATCTTATGGACATTAAAAGGATAATAAAGGAAAATTATGAACAACTGTATGGCTACAAATTTGATAATCTAGATGAAATGAAATAATTCCTTTAAAGATACAATCTTCCAATATTCACACATAAAGAAATAGACAATGTGAAAAGGCCTATGTCTATTAAAGAAATTGAATCAATAATTAATAACCTTCCAAAACATAAAGCACCAGGCCCAGATGGGTTTACTGGTCAATTTTATGAAACATTTAAGAAAGGAATAACACCAAGTCTCTATACTCTCTTTCAGAGGATGGCAAAAAAGGGACTACTTCCTAATTCATTCTATGAGTCCAACA
Source organism: Avahi laniger (assembly GCA_963575035.1). NCBI lineage: Eukaryota > Metazoa > Chordata > Mammalia > Primates > Indriidae > Avahi > Avahi laniger. Next base: position 16,337 of record CAUYSK010032128.1, read on the forward strand.
AAACCAGACAAAATTATTGTAAGAAAAGAAAACTGGAGACCAATATCTCTCATGAACATAGGCACAAATATCATCAATAAAATATGAAACAAATTCAAATATTAACAAATGCAAATCTGACAGCATATAAAAAGAATTATACACCATGACTGTTATGAACTAAATGTTTATGGACCCCCCAAATTTTTATTTTGAAAGACTACCCCCCAAAATTATGGTATTAGGAGGGGGGCCTTTGGGAAATAATTTAGGTCATGAAGGTAGAACCCTCAAGAATAGAATTAGTGCCTTTATAAGAGAGACCCCAGACAGTTCTCTAACCCTCTTTCTGCCATGTGAGCATACAAGCATCATTTGCAGCGTGAAAGACGATCAAACAATTATTTGCAGTGTGAAAGACATCCCTTGCTGGAACCTGACCATGCTAGCATCCTACTCGAAAGCCTTCAGAACTGTGAGAAAAAAACATTGATTGTTTAAGCTACACAGTCTGGTATTAATACTTTGTTACAGCAACCTGAACTAACAATGACCAAGTGGGATTTATTCCAAGTATACAAAGCTGGTTCAACACTTAAATATCAATTAATACAATTCATCACATCAACATGCTAAAGAAGAAAAATTACAGGCTCATATCAATAGATGTAGACAGAACATTTGACAAAATCCAACAATTGCTCATAATAAAAACTCTCAACAATGTTGGGATAGAGGGAACATCCTTCTTTGTAGATAAATAACATCTACAAAAAATCTACAGCTAATATCATACTTAATGGTGACAAACTCAGAGTTTTTCTGTGAAAATCAAGCATAGGGCAAGAATGTTCCCTTTCATCATTTCTTTTCACCATGATATTGGAACTCATAGCTAATGCAATAAGACAAGAAAATGAACTAAAATTTACAGTGATTGCAAAGGAAGAAATAAACTGCCTTTGTTCAAAGATGATATGATTGTGTATGTAAAAAATCCAAAGGAATCAACACAAAAAATCCCTCTCAGAACTAATAAGTAATTACAGTAAGTTTGCACAATACAAAGTTAATGTCCAAAGTCAATCACTTTCCTACATTCCAGCAATGAACAATGAATTTTAAATTAAAAACACAATACCATTTACATTAACACCCAAGAATGAAATAATTAGGTATAAGTCTAATAAAATATGTACAAGATATATATGAGAAAAAGTACAAAACTCTGGTAAAAGAAATCAAACAAGAATGGAATAAATGGAGAGATATTTCATGTTCAAGGATAGGAAGACTCAATATTGTCAAGATATTGGTTCTTCCCAGTTTGTTCTATAGATTCGGTGCTATCCCAATTGAAATCCAGCAAGATATTTTGTGAATCTCAATAAATTGATTCTAAAGTTATATGAAAAGGCAAAAGATCTAGAGTAGCCAACATAATAGTGATGGGAAAGAACAAACTAAGAGGACTGACAAATAAAGACTTATAAAGCTACAGTAATCAAAAGTGTAGTATTGGCAAAAGAATAGAAAAATACTTCAGTGGAGCAGAATAGAGAGCACAGAAATAGACTCACATAAATACAGTCAGCTGATCTTTGACAAAGAAGCAAAGGCACTATACGGAGCAAAGGTATTCTTTTCAACAAATGGTGCCAGAATAACTGGACAATAACATGCAAAAAACCAATCTAGACACAGATTTTATACCTTTCACAAAAGTTAACTCAAAATTGATCATAGACCTAAATGAAAATGGAAAATTATAAAACTCCTGGAAGGTAATATAAGAGAAAATCTAGGTGGCCTTAGCATGGAGATGTTTTTAGATACAACATCAAAGGCATGATTTAAGAAAGAAATAATTGATATGCTGTATTTCATTAACATTAAAAATTTTTGTTCTGCGAAAATGAGAAGCCAAGACATAGAATGGAAGAAAATACTTGCAAACGACATAGCCAATAAAGGACTATTACCAAAAATATACAAAGAACTCTTTAAATTCAACAATAACTAAACAAACAACCCCATTGAAAAATAGACAAAAAATCTGAACAGAAACGTCACCAAAAATATACAAATGGGAAATAAGCATCATAAAAGATGCTCAACATTATATGTCATTAGAGAAATGTAAATTCAAACAAAATACCAGTACCTGCAGATTAGAATTGTCAGAATCCAGAACACTAACACCGCTAAATGCTGTTGGGGATGTGGAGCAACAGGAACTCTCATTTATCACTGGTGGGAGGCAAAATGGTGCAGCCACTTCAGAAGACAGTTTGACATTTTCTTACAAAACTAAACATACTCTTCCCACATGATCCAGCAATCACACTACTTGGTATTTATCCAAAGGAGTTGAAAACATATGTCCACACCAAAACCTGTACATGGATGTTTATAGCCATTTTATTCATTATTGCCAAAACTTGGAAGCACCCAAGATGTCCTTCAGTAAGTGAATTGATAAACAAACTGTGATAATCCAGGTGATAGAATATTAATCAGCACTGAAAAGAAATTAGCTATCAAACTATAAAAAGACATGAAGAATTCTTAAATGCGTATTACTAAGTGAAAGAAGACAAAATGAAAAGGCTACAGACTGTATGATTCCAACTATATGACATTTTGGGAAATGCAACACTATGTATTCAGTAAAGAGATTAGTGGTTGCCAGGGTTTTAGGGGGATGGGAGGGATAAATAGGTGGAGCCTAGAGGATTTTGAGGACATTGAAACTACTTTGTATGGTATGATAATGGTGGATAATGTCATTGGACATTTATCCAAACCCATAGAATGTACAACACCAAGTGTGAACCCTAATGTAAACTATGGACTTTGGGTGATAATGATGTGTCAATGTAGGTTCATCAATTATAACAAATATACCACCACAGTGTAGGATTTGGATAGTGGGCGAGGCTGTGCATATAGGGGCAGGAAGTATATGAGAAATCTCTGCACCTTCTACTCAGTTCTGCTGTGAACCTAAAACTGTTCTAGAAAATAAAGTCCATTAAAAATACACTGAGCCACCAGCAAGAATCTGATTTGTTGCAGCAAAAAACAACAGTCATATTGTTCAAACTTTGTTTTAAGAATGAGCATAAACCTATCTAAAATATTGGTTAAAACATAACTGCAAAACCCTTGCCTGGATGTTTAATTCCATTCTTAAAACTTATTTTCTAAATCCTAATCAATTTTTTTCTGAATTTCAGCTTTATTATCTAAAAATGGGTGAATTGAAATGAGATCGAATTTTAGCTAGAGAATTTGGCTCTCCCCCACCCGTGTGAATTTAGGGTACAACTAAAAGAAGTGCTAGGAAAAGTGACGAATAGTCTGTCTTAAAAAAACACTAGTGATACCTTTTATGTACTCCTGAGCTGTTTAATGGAATGCACAGAAAAAATGGAAAACAAAAGATAGCCTCTGCTCATACAGAGCTAGAATTTCTCTAAATTCTAAAGTTTTTAATTTGAGCAATGGAATAATAGAATTAGAAATTTCATGGAAGAATAGAATATCTCTAAGATGACTAACTACCTTACTTTTTTTTTTTAAATTGTAGACTTCATGAGAGACATATTTTTCACTCATTTAGAAAAAGATAAAAATGTTTATGTTGGTGCATAACATATTGCACTGAGAGAGAGATGAATTAAAGACTTTTCACAGCCTGTTAAAAACAATTTCATTTCTTGACACCAGATTGGATTCCACAAATATCATTTATATGGCATAATTAATTGCAGCATTTCATTTAGTTTCTGTAACAAAATTAACTGCTGGTGATTATACTCTGGCATTTTAAAAGAGTGCATTTCTGAAACATTTAATTAAGAAATGGATGCAACTTTATACCTAATTTGATTTTATATTATACTGGCAACTCTTCATATATTCATAATCATAAAGAAACATTGTGAAAACACATGCAGATATAATGCCCTTGTGGTCCTATAGAAGACATATATTCTGTTTCAATATCCAGAAAAAGTGTTTTCATTTCCAAGATACACAAATCTATAGCTGTGATTTTACCAGGCAAATATTTCCAATACCCTTACCAGGATAATTATAACAGCTGGTGTGGCAACCAGAAACCTATATAAGTCATATACAGCCTTTAATCCATAAGTGTATTAATTATCCAACAAATATTTAGTAAATCACTATAGGTTAAGCCCTGTGGACAATAAAAATAGATTTAAGTCATGATCCCTGCCTCCACATGCTTGCAATTTAAGTGGTAAGACACAGATACAGAATCAGTGGTAGGTATGCTGGAGCCAGCTCATACCAGCTTGTGAGAATTGATTGCTAAGACTTCATGAATTTGGTAAGCCTGTTGTGAAACACTGTCATCATTAAAATTTAAATTATATAAGCTCACAATTCTATTATATTAAAAACAAAGACAATGAACTTCCAAAACTCCTCAGTTCCTATTTATTTCTTACAATTACTATTATCTGTGTTCTTAAGGTTTTTTATGATCTCAAGAAATACTATACAGTATAATAATGCACAGACTAATCTCTTGATTTCTATTTTATAATTTTAGCATTGGAAATAGCCAGCTAAATGCACCAATGTAAAAATACTCTTTAAGAAGGAAAAAGTAAGCCACTTTATCCACCTAAATGCAGACATAGCATGTTTATATTTTTTCCCAACTCCATGTTCAGGAATGTCACATTCATAGTTTGAAATTGGCCCTGGTAGAAATATTTATACCTTGGAAAGCAGAAAACCTTACAAATCAATGGCCACCTCCTCATTCCTGGGCCTCAGCTGAATATTACACATTTATCAACACACCATTGCACAGGATGATAATTAACAGCGCAAAACAGGGAATGTCAGAGGCTAGCTGAATGCTTTAGGATTATAGGTATAGTAGAACTTCAGAAAAGGGAATAATAAGTGATAGTCTTTTAGCAAGCCCAAAAAGATAAGAACAAGAAGTCTTATATAGAGGACTGAAAGAATAAATTTGGCAGTGATTTCATTAACAAGAAAAGTTACAGCAGCCACAATAAACATGCCAAGTCTACATTTAGGTGGATGAAGTAGCTTTTTTTTTTTCCTTCTTAAAGAGTATTTTTATACTGGTGCATTTAGTTGCCTATTGCCAATGATAAAATTATAAAACAGAAATCAAAAGATAAGTCTGAAGAACATTGACAGGCCCTAACTTACAGCACCCAGAACTTCTTTCTTCAGAAACTTCAATGTCCCTTTCTCTGACCTCTTATCTTACCTTACCAGCTCTTGAACACTCCAACTCCCACCACGCCTACTCAGTGACCTCACTGAGGTCTCTGATACCTTGACCTCTCCATTATCTCAAATATTGTCATCCTGCTCCTTGACTTTCTTCCCTCCCTACCTACCTGGAGCCCACGTTAATCATCTGAGCTCCTGTCTCACCAGCATTCTTCTTTGCATGCATCCCTGTCTGCCCACTGCATCAATCAGCAAAATCCCAACCCTTCTGCTCAGGAGAGCCCATAGCCTGGAGTCCCAATCCTTCTACATGCCTTTGTTCTACTTCATCTCCCACTCCCCCGAATGTCTATTCCAAACGTCAACTCTTTTCCCTCTACACTGACGTTCTGTCCTCCTATATGATGTAAAAAGCTGAGGTCGCAAGGTGGAATTCTTCGACACATCATACCTTTCAAAATTATCTATAGCCCCACGTATCCTTCTTTTCTGTTTCAGTGGTTAAAGTATCAAACCCTGCACTGGTGACCTTGCACTTAACCCCTTCCCTCTTCTCTGGGATCTTGCCATCTCGGTTTCTCCTACTCTCTCATTATCCCATGATGCTGAATTCTCTTCTGATATGAGTAATCCTCTCCTTGACCTACGATCTCCTTCTAATGATCATACTACACGTTTTCTTCCCTTCTTATTCTAACTTCTAGGAAGAGTACTCTGCATTCACTGCTTCCATTTCCTTGACATTATTCATTCCTTCCTTAATTTGCTCTAATATAACTTCTCCTGCTTCTACTTTGTGGAATCACTTCCACAATCTACTTTGTGGAATCACTGTTAAGATCAGCATTACTGATCTCACCCATCCTGAAATTCTACTCTCCTGGCTTTTGGGAAGCCAGAGTTTTCTCCTAGTGTCTTACTGTTTGTTCTTTTTTTCTTGTGATTCTTCTTTTTTGTGGCTGCCCTTAATGGTGGTGGTCTCTAGAGTTCTATTCTTATCCAGCTTTTCTTTTCACTTTCTATGCTCTTCCTGGGTGATGTTCATTTTCTCCAACACACCAATAACTGTGTACTGATGAAACCCAAGCTATCTTGAATTTTGGACTTATCCCTGTTCAACATTTCCACCTGGATATCTCACAGACCCTCAAACTCATATAATCGTATCTGAATTTAATTTCCCCACCCCTAACTATAGACCTTCTGTAGCATTTTGTATTTTGTTTAGTGTTACCGTGATCCACCCGTCACCCCAGTTGGAAACCTGGCAGCCCCATATGGCTCCTTCCTCTCCCTTAATCCCCACAAACCATCAATCACCAAATTTGTCTATATCACCTCATAAACACTCACTGAATCTGTCTTATTTTCTTTATCTCTATCCCTCTCACTTTCCAAGTTCTTATCTCCACTGGCCTTCTGCCTCAATGTTATCCCTGTCAAAACTATTGTCCATTAGTCTTCCAGGGTATTCTCCTGAAGAAGACATCCAACCACCTCAATACCTTTCACGTTTCTCCATCCCCTTTACATAGCACTTCCATAGTCTGGCCCCTGCATGTCCCTCTACCGTATCCCCTTCAGTGCCCTGTACTTGGCTTTCTGTAAATTTGAACTTCTTTCTGCTCCCTGGAAACCCCATGCTGGGACTTTGTACATATTTGGGGCCTAAAATACTCTCCTCGCTCTCCTTCCTCTTTCCTTTCCCAGCCTCCATGATCCTTTAAGGATTAAATGATACCTAGTGCAGGGAATTTTCCTGACCTTTCCTTAGCACCTGTCTTCCAACATGGGTTGAGTATCCTTTTTATGCCTCAGTCTTTGTATTTATTGCGTTTTAATTATGTTGAAGGATATATCTTTTTGAGACACTAGGACTGTTGAGGCTTGTTAATATATCCAATGTTCTCTTTCTGATTATTCCATAATTTGAGTAAAACTACATAGAGAATTCCAGAAGAAGCTCTAGAGTAGGAGTCCGAATATTTTTTTAGTAAATACTAGTTGATGAATTACTGTGTTTGAGGCACTGTACTAGGCACTGGGAATTTAAAGATAAATAAGACCATGTCCTTGATCTCATGGCTAACGAGGGAGAAAACAAATGAATGATTCCCACGGAGGGTGATAAATGTCATGACATAGATATAAGAGAGGCATATGGGAGCAGAAGAGGGTGCTCAGAGCATTTTAGTGTAGGATTATGGGGCATGGGAGGGAAATAGGGGAAGGCTTCCTGAAGATATCATGCATGCTGAGTTTTGAAGAACTGGTAAGAGTTAGTTGAAGCAATTGAGTGGATAAATAGGCACAATAAAGAAATGGTATTTGCAAAAGTGTAGAAGTGAAAAAGAGGATGGTGAGTCCTGGAAACTGCGAGCGGTTCAATATGATTGGAGCACTAGGGGGGAGAAGAGTTGGGAAAGATGTGGGCCAGAAAGGCCAAATGTGAAAAGACCTGTGTATCATGCTAAAGAGTTGGGATTTTAATCTGAAAGCTATAGGAAGCCATCAAATGCTTTAAATAGGAGAGTGATAAGTGTCTTTGACAAATTACCCTAGAAGCAAGGTGGAGAGTGGATTGGGACAAGTTAAAAGGAAACTTAAAAAGAGGGAAAATCAATTGGGGAAGATTATGACAATACTACTTCAAAAGAGAAATGATGAATGTTTGAATTTAACTATTGTAAGTAGAGATGGAGAGAGAATAGATTCTTGCATAATTTACAAGAATTGATGACCTACTGGGTTAGAGGAGTAAAGAGCAGAGTTGAGTTAGTCACACTGTCACATTTTCCCTTTCTTATTTTAGTCCTTTTTATCCTCGTCCTCCACTCTATTCACACTCAAACACACACACACACACACACACACACACACACACACACACACAGGTAATCATTCTATTGGGTTTAATGCATCTTTTTGTTTATATGTTTTTCTCAAAATATATTTATAGGTATTTTTAATTTATATTATATAATGGTATTATAGGAGATTTAAATTCCTACTCTCCATAATGTTTTGTAGATTTGGTACTTAGTAGTTGTAAACACTTAAATTATCTAGAAGATTTTATTTTTCAAACTAATTGGTGCATTTTAGTCTTTTGCTCCGAAAAGCATCTACTTTGCAATAGTCAGGAGTTTGTCCTTAAGTCTGGTTCTGGGCTTCCTACTATTTCCCCTATCTTCTGGAATTTAGCTGGTAACATATTCAGCTGAGAAAGAGTCAGGAAACCGTGAGATAAAAATACACAGACAACCTCAGCAAACAGTGATCATTGATCTGTTCCATCACATTCCGCATGAGCTTTTCAACTACTTCCTCAATTGGGCCACTTTCCTTCTAAATCTAGAAGCTGAAGAGGTTCTCAAGTGATACGTAATCATGTTTTCCTGAACCACCACTGCTCTCATCTCAATAGAATGAGATCCAGGTCCCCTCCATTCCTGGATTCTACATATTCCTGTTTCTGCAATTACCTACAATGGATGTTAAGTTGAGCCAGATGCAACTGTATTTATACAAATATATAATTGGCCAGCTGTTAAAGTGGGAGCCAATACAGCTCCCAAAAAGGCAGAAAAAAAATCTCTCAAAAAATTTTCCATTTCAGAAGTGATTATCATTCTGGTTATAATTTTGTATGGTAATTTCACAAATGGAGCTTTGTACTAGCAAGAAAATAAACATCTGCAATTAATTACACCATGTACAGCATGTTGTCTGCTTGCAAGACATAAGCTGACCTTTAACCCTTTGATAGCTTGACAATTTCCAAGAGATAAGCAATCCACTACTCGGCATTACTTTTTATTAATTTACTCAATTCAAAGGCAGATTATTCTATTGGAAAGAATATAGTTCCTCTCAGTAGGGTTGCTGTGGAGCCAGACAGAACTGGTTCTGTGCTCGCACTCAAGAGCTCTGTGACGGTGGAACACATTACCATTAGCTCTCCTTATCCTCAGGTTTTCTGATCTTTAAATGGCAATGAATATACCTACCTTATAGTCTTACAAAAATTACTTAAGTTAACGCATGTAAAGTACCTGGTTTAATGCCTGGAACATAGTGTTCAATAAAGATTAGTTCTTTCTCTTATTCCCCTAAGACAGATGTTGAGATTTTTTTTTTTTTAAGAGATGAGGTCTCACTTTGTTTTCCAGGCTTAACTTGAACTCCCGGGCTCCAGCGATCCTCCTGCCTCAGCCTCCCAAGTAACTGGGGCTACAGACACATGCCACTGCATCTCTGAGCTTTTTTAAGCATGGCACAATACTACTCACAGATATTAACACCCAAAACATACATATTAAAATTATATGGTTGACATTGTATGTTTAAGTAAAATTAACATGGTACCAGGGGACAAAATAACTCAAAAACAGTTTAGTTGGTGGGAGCGGGAAGGTGGTGTCTAAGAAAGGCCTTTCTAAGAAAGTTACATTTAAGCTGACACCTAAAGGAGGACCGCTATTAGTGTGGCTGGGGTATGGGGGAAGAACATCTTTGCCTGTGCAAAAGCTCTGGAGTGCAGAAAGAGCTCAGTGTGTCCAGAAAGGTGGCTGATAAGAGTAGTGTGGGCGGGTCGTAGTGCATGGGGAAGAGGAGGGCATGGGGTGAACCTGGAAGAGTGACACGGATCACTCAGGATAGGTGGGCCAGGGAGAGGAACTTGGCTCTTCTCCTCAGAGTATTGGGAAGCTACTGGAGAGAAGCGGTATGATCTACTTCATATTTTACGAAGATCACTCTGGCTGCAGCGTGACAACAGGGTTTGGGGTGGGAATGGGGGAAGAAGAGTGGGCAGCAGTGGAAGCTGAGAAAGTAGCAATTTATTGCAGTAGTTCTGGGGAGAGAGGATGGAGACTTGAACCAAGATATCGCAGTGGGGACAGGACAAAGTGGTCAGATTTCAGGTATATTTTAGAGGTAAAAACAACAGAACTTGACAGCAGGTTGGATGTGGGTGGGAGAGAAGTGTCCAAATAGGTCCCTGGCATTATGTACTACCAGACAGACCCACTTAGCAACCCGATATACTTTCTGGATTAAGGCTTGCTATAGCTCTGCCCCTCCTCACCACCAGCAAAACCACAAACCCAGGGTGGAGGACTGGATTTCTTTTTAAGCAGGAACAACACAAAGTGCTTTGCAAATACCACCACATTATGGAGTAAGTAGATTCTGTGGGTTAGTGAGGACTTAATTATTACTAATACTTATGATCTTGTCTGTGGGTAAATGGATTTACAATCAATTTAGAAATAAGCTTATTAAACATCATCACCTATCAATATTTATAAGTTGGAATTTGCTTTATAGAGAAAAATGTATACATTTTGCCTCTAATTTGTGTTTCCCAGGCCTGTCAGAGAGTTTTCCATGCCAAGAGGAGCAAACACGTTTTGCTACTGTCTTAAAGCAAATGTGATTGTTACTGGAGGTAAGAGGACAGTTTATGACACACAGAGATTTTTCTGCTTTGCAAACAGTGCTCTCCCTAAACTTTACTGCTGGAAAAAACCTATTAGGGAATGTAAAAATTTGTATAAAGTCAAATCTGTCTGTCTCTTTCTGGCTCGTGGATTTGATGGTACACTTAAAAAATTCTTGGCCCAGGAATGTGTGAAACAAATTTTCCTGTATTTTGGGCTGGGTGTGGCAGCTCATGCCTGTAATCCTAGCACTTTGGGAGCCCGAGGTGGGAGGATGGCTTGAGGCCAGGAGTTTGAGACCATCCTCAAAAACAGCAAGACTCCCATCTCTACAAAAAATAGAAAACTTAGCCGGGCTTGGTGGCGCACGCCTGTAGTCCAAGCTACTTATGGGGCTGAGACAGGAGGATTGCTTGAGCCAAGGAGTTTGAGGTTGCAGTGAGCTATGATAATGCAACTGCCCTCCAGCTAGGGCAATAGAGCAAGATCCTGACTCAAAAAAAAAAAAAAAAATCCTGTAATTTACTATAATTCATTTTTATTTTGTTTTTTATTTTACCTTTAGAGCTTTAATCCATCTGGAACTTATTTTTATGCATGAGAGCATGAGTTCCTAGGCTTTAAAGGAGTCCTTGAGCTGCCCAAAGCAGAATGACAGTGTGTCTATGTGCCTTTTTCTGGAGAAAAAGTCCAAAATTGTATCAAATCCTCAAAAGGAGACCATGACTAACAAGGTCAAGAGTCAATGGTTTAGAGCTAACAGAGGAAAAGGCCAGGGATAAAACCATGAAAAATACTCCCATTTAAGGGATAAGTAAGGTAGAAGCTAGGAAACAAGGTGATCTTCTGCGATTAAGGGGAAAGATGACAAAATAAGAAGTCTCTGGGGAAAGGTAGAGGACTGAAATTTCCTTAGAGGCTCAGCCTCCTCACCCGTAATACTGGGGTTTTAATATAGCGTGATGGCTCTGAGCCTGGGCTCTGGAGTCAGACCATTTAGGTCCAATCCTGGCTCTCTCACTTGCAAGCTGTGGAGTGGGCAGGCTGTTTACCCCTCTAAGCTTCAATCTCATCTCTGAGTGGAGCTGATAATAGTACCGACCTACAAGGTTATTGTAAGAATTAAACTTATTCAAGTAAAGTACTTAGCACAATGCCTTGCACATAGTAAATGCTCAATACATGTTTGCTAATGATAATACTAACAGTAAGAAAAGGACACCTACTCCATATGGTGGTGTTCAAGATTAACTGAGGTGCTCGGTACAGCACCTTTTTTCCAAGATGTGGAGGTTTTGTTGGAATAAAATGGAACCTGAGATTCCAGTTAAAATGTTGTCACAGAAGACATGAGCGAAATGGAGAGGGTCTGAATTATCATAGGTGCTGTGGAAAAAGTAAAGAGCGAGCCAGTGTCAAGACAGGGGAAATGAATTATTCATGAGACCTGGAGACAGCATGATATAGGGGATTAGTAAGAGAGATTAACCAGCTCTGAGTTTTTAAGGGGAGAGAAATGGAAGAACAGTAATTGTGTTGATAGACAGAAATCAGGAAGAGGGAGCTCACATGGGGAAGGACAGCAAACAAAGGCTCCATTTTGAAATTAAATGTCAAGCGTTTATTAGACATCCAAGAGGGTGTTCCTTGGTGACGGGAAAAGATCTAGTTGGAGATGAGGGATGTTAAGGCTCCCAAGCTGCCTGCATGGGGAAGAAGATGAGCTCCCAGAAGCTTCCCAAGGAGACCAGGATCGCCGTACAGCAGACAGCAGGCATGTAGAAGTGCAACATGTAAATGGACAAAGCAGAAACACAAACAAACATCAAGAAGGTGGCTTATATTGGAAACCTGAACTTTTAAAAGGCAAAGGACAAAAAAGATTTTAAAAGAGAAGAAAACTCTGTCATCAGAAAAGTCAGTAAACGTACTATTGGCAAAAGAGCTTAGAGCAAAAATATCCATTAAAGGAGCCAAGATGTTTAATGACTAAGTGCTATTGGCTCCTTCTATGTAAGATTTCTTCAAATTCCTTACCCATAAATACACATAGCAGGCGATGTCTGGTTTCCTACCTACAGTATCCTGCCTCCCCACTTAAGTTCCCATATTGCTAAGAATAACGACAGCCAAGCTTCTACTTCATGACTAGGTAATCTCCCCTGAGAACATAAAGTTAATTTTTTTCCAAGTACACTGTACATTCAAATTCATATTTAAATCTGTGCTCAGCTTTGGACCTTCTACAACACTTACTTGAAATTATAATAGCTTATGGTTTAAATATTATTACAAAAATAATATAGAAGTCTATTGAAAAGCACAATGAATGAAAATAAGAAGCACTAAAAGTTAGAAGAGCTGTGTATTGTCATAGCCTGGCCACTAATTAATCGCATGTTCTTCATCAATCACTTAATCTCTCCCTGTTGCTCATTTTCCTTATCTGGTAAAATGCAGAAGCTGGACTGCATACATTCCAAGATCCCTCAGAGACTAGGGTACTGTGATTTCATTCTTTAAAGAGCAGCATGTTCTTAGGGAGATGAACTAAAAAATCTCTTGGAAAATTTGGAATCTAGTTTGCCAATTAGATGCTACTCAATTTACAGTTACAGCTTTGTGCACTCAGAGCAAGAAATCATTAATTGGCCACAAATTTCTAAAATTTAACTGAGGACATCGAGAAAAGAAAGGAGGTCATATGGATAAAAAGTCTTAAAGAAGTGTGTGGGAGCTGGAACACATTCTACTAAGTGAGGTATCCCAAGAATGGAAAGACAAGCACCACATGTACTCACCATCAAATTGGTATTAACTGATCAACACATAAGTGCACATATGAGAATAACATCTATTGGGCGTTGGGCAGGGGGGAGGAGGGGACGGGTATATGCATACACAAAGAGTGCAATGCGCACCACCTGAAGGATGGACATATTTGAAACTTGGACTTGAGGGAGGAGGGGGGGACAAGGGCAACATATGTAACCTAAACATCTGTACCCCCATAATATGCTGAAATTAAAAAAAAAATGAATGCAAACTAGATACTGAATCCCATCCCAAAAGGAGCTGCTCAGAGAGGGCTGGAGGCCTGCCAAGGGTTGCGTGTTCCTCTCGGCTGCACATTCGTGGGAGTGGGCTTTGGGATCCGAGGACCCCCTCAGTGGCATTGTGCCTCGGGAAGATGCCTGGTAGCTCTCAGAAGCTCAGGCTCAGCGCCTGAACAGGGTGTAAACACAGCAAGCACTGTAGAACTGTATGTCATGCATGTTTTGCTTTCTTCTCTGATTTTCTATCACTTTTCCAGGCTTCCTCGAACAAAGACTGCCTGCCTTCTCTCCAGGGATTCAAAAACAGTGGGAGTCCCCACAGTCATAGCCACTGTTGACATGCGGACACCCCTTGCTCCATATGCCGTGGGTTCCATGACGCAGGACAGCAGATTGTTGAATGCCACCCCCCGCCCCCGGAACCAGGGAGCTAGGGTAGAAGCTGTGATTTTCGAATATCTCGTAAGTAACAGGCACCGTGTGGACACTATTTGTGTCTAATTTAATCCTCACAGTGGAAAGGTTGGTTTTATCCCCATTTTACAGACAAGAACTGGAGCCTCAGAGAGCGAAAGTAATTTGCCCAAGATCATGCACATCTAGGAGGCGTGGAGTCAGGTTTTAAAGCTCCTGACCATCTGACTCCAAAATCTAGGTATTCTCCACTGCCCCATTTGCTTCCTCTCTCAAAAGAGCGTAACAAATTTCTCTCTTTTATAATAACCCATTTTTAAAGCAATTCTGGGGTCCTGGGCGAAAGGCCAGTCCAAGGAAGGAACCCAGTCATGGAGAACAGGGGAGCACAGGAGTCAGAAATGGAGGAACAGGAGGATGGAGGGGGAGGCAATCCAGCCGGCCACAGGCCTAGGGCTTGTCACACCCCCTCTGCCATGGGCCAGGCCTGCCCACGCCTCAGGCCAAGGCTGTGTCTAGAAGGGCCAGTAGGTTTTGCTGCGACCAGTGCAGGGAAATGAGTTCTAGCCAGGGAAAAATTAAAGTGAAATCCAGACACATATACGCATTTTGTACCTATGCCAGATAAAAAATAAAAATAAAGTGACATGTCATTTTTGACAGGTTCAGAGCCAGCCCCCTACTTTTAATTCCTGTAGTCCTGAAGAAATCTGAAGAAGTGGGGGCATTCTCAGGCAGAGTGAATACAAAGCCCTCAGAGAGAAGGAAGGGGTGGAGAGAACACCCCACTGCTATGAGAAAAAGAAGAGTGAAGGAGTCCCGGAGGCCTTTTCTGGTCCAGATCAGCAAATCAGGAGTGGAGTCTGGGCAGCCACTGTGTGCAGGGCCAGGGGCCAGCAGCATTCTCTGCTTAAGCAGGGATTTGCTCTGGGCATATCGAGGTCTCAGGGAAGGGCTTACCAGCATCCCTAGGGACATGCCTCCCCATGGAAGGCCACTGCACTTCATTGACAGGTGTCACTGGTAGGAAATGTACCGCCCAGGTGAACAAGGTGGCAGCAGGAAACAGAATGAGAGCCATAGGCTGCCTCTGAGGCAGGCCCTTGTCCAACAGGCTAAAATGGTAAAAGTGGGCTTGCTCAGAGGTTAGAAAGCCAATCATCTGCTGAGGCCCTCCCAAAACTTGGCCTTTCTATTCCCAGAATCAGTGAGTGCAGTTGGCAAAGCAATTCTTCCTCCAGTCCACGTTGCACGCACAGGATGGAGTCCTGCCTTTAAGGCAACTCTGAAGTGGAACCGCAACCCTTCTCTCTCCTTTCATCTGTACAAATCCTAACCTCCTTTCAGTACTCCGTGAAAGTCCTACTCCCTCCATCGTTCTCCTGCCAGAAATATTTATGGAGCTTTTTTTTATTGCCCTTATTGTGCACTCAGTTTTCCTTGCACTTTGATTTAGGTTTTTCCAGCTGTGTACATCTTGCTCCCAAATTTATGATATGCTTATATACTGAACAAAGCAAGCGTGTCATAAAATGTTAGTGGAACTAATCTCTGAAATTGCCATATCCATTTCTTCTGATCATAAAACCCTCTCATTTTGACTCCAAAGTTTTTGCATGTTTGTATGGAACATCTTTCTTTTGAACATAGCCCAAATTCCTCAGTCCGTCAAGCAGTAATGGAAAAGGCCAGTGTGTCTGGAAGAAGCTCTGTGACAACAAAACTCGGTCCACGTAAAAGGATATGACGTAGTCTTACTCTAGACCTGTGCTCCAGCCCCTGTGTGATCTTTGACTTTCACTAGCGTTTACTTTACGCTTCATCATAAATTTGCTCACAGACTGTGATACTTTATCTTTCCCCATTGAAATTCAGTGTCTGTTCTTCTGACACATCAGAGCTGGTACCTTCTTACTATGCTTCTGTGGCATGAGCTTGTCTTTGCTGCCATTGTTTCCCTGCCATCTGAACTCTGACCCACTCCCTAGGCTTACCCTAGTTTCCATTCTGACAGCTCCGTGACATTGCATCACACTGTACAGCTGAGATGCGACATCTCCCATGTTGTTATGCTGTGACTTTTGTATAAACAGTTCAAAACTCATGGACATTGGACTTACAAAATCTCATGTCTGCAACTGGAGTTTGCCTTTAGAGTCTTCTCTGCTGCAATCTCTCTTGCCCCCACCCCTTTCTCACCTCAACATTTAGGTTACTAATTCAGAATACTTGAAGAGAGTCTGACCTAGATAATTTTCTCTTACACAAAAGTAGAACAGTCATAAATTCCCTAGGCTCTCGTAGACAAAGACCTGACTCCCTATCATGGAAGCCCTTTGCCATGCCCTTTGAGGAAGCCAGGAAAATTTTTAGTTTGCTGCCAGGGTGGAGACGGTTGTATTAGTGCTTTCCCAGACTCAGTATGAGAATGCATCTCCCCATAGGGAAAAAAAACAACGATGTTAATAGATGATAAGTTTAACTGAAATATTGTTATCCTTTAGGTATGCTACATGGAAATTGGTTTTTTTATGTGCTAATATATGGAAACCTCTGACATATAATATTTCTGTAGAAAATGACTTTTAAGTTTCACATTGATATATAACTTTTAAGATAAAATCTGAGCAGAAATTAAGGCAAGCATGAAATCCAAATTCTTCCAAAAAGTCTTTTCCATCAAGCCTATTACTAAAACAGCAATAAGATTAAATCCATATAATCCCCTTCAACAAATATAAGTATGAATTGACGTAAATAGCTTTTATATATTAGAGATAAAATTCTATTTCAACACACCTGTTGTCTTCCTCCAGATTTATCCTGGATAATAGTCCTGGCAACAGCACCAGTAAACACACAAGATCTGAAAAATGAGCTGACGACATTGCAAACTCCAATGGCTATTAAATCCTGTAAAGAAATGGCAGGCATTTTCGGCCCATTCTCTGTTGAAGAATGATGATTGATTTTGAGCTAAAGGTATACTGTTCATTTCTTGCGTATGAAGATAGGGTTTACATCACTTTATTTATTTATTTATTTTTGAGAGAGAGTCTCGCCCTGTTGCCCTGGCTAGAGTGCCGTGGCGTCAGCCTAGCTCACAGCAACCTCAGACTCCTGGGCTCAAGTGATCCTTTTGCCTCAGCCTCCCGAGTAGCTGGGACTACCGGCATGTGCCACCATGCCCAGCTAATTTTTTCTATATATTTTTAGTTGTCCAGCTAATTTCCTTCTAATTTTAGCAGAGACTGAGTCTCGCTCTTGCTCAGGCTGGTCTCGAACTCCTGAGCTCTAACGATCCGCCCGCCTCGGCCTCCCAGAGTGCTAGGATTACAGGCGTGAGCCACCGTGCCCTGCCTACATCACTTTAAATAACAGACTGAAATATTCTTAGAAAGAACAAAAGGATGGCAAATCTGATGTTCTAGATTAAACTGAATCTTCATTTCAGCTAGTGATCATAAGGAAAGCACTTTTTCAAGGTGAGAAGATGAGACTCTTGCCTTTCTCTTCTCTTTCACATGATCACAAGGACTTAGAATGACAGGGAGAAGCACAGTGCTTTTCTTCTCCCTTCCTTCTATACCACCCCAGGAGTCGAACTGGACACCTATTGCTTCCATATTTCCCTCTTGAGTTCTAGGGAAAAGGCTAAACTCAGAGAAATTGGAGATTCTCCCTAAAAAATAAAAACAAAAACCAAAGGCAAAGACTA
Organism: Avahi laniger; assembly: GCA_963575035.1. Lineage (NCBI taxonomy): Eukaryota > Metazoa > Chordata > Mammalia > Primates > Indriidae > Avahi > Avahi laniger. The sequence continues at coordinate 34,201 of CAUYSK010032128.1, forward strand.
TTTCTGGGAGGCCAACTTAATTATATTAGTAGCCTTGGTTTTATATAAAATAGTCCACAGCATTTCTTACTGTGCCTCAGTACATGGTTGACTTCTGAGGCCTTGGTGGAAAGAAAGATAAAATTAGAAAAGTGGAACTCTCCTAGATTAACAACACGATGCCACATGTTATCTTCTTGCCTTGCTGCACCATGTCTGTTCTAGGGAATAACACTCACGTTACTTCACGTGGCTTCCCTCACCTCTCAAAAATCCTGTTGTGATTACAGTCCAAATTATGGTCCAGGTGACTATCTGATTAAAGAAGAATCCAACCTTCCTGTTGGCAGGAGGCTCAGATCAGAAGACAAAAGACTTAAGGGCCAGAGGAAGCAATAGTCTTCTTACCTGGTTGGAATTGACTCTGTAGTTATGAGGACTGGAAATCTTCCTGCCCAGAAAAATGAGCAGAAAGGAGCTCACCAAAGATAAGGAGATGGCTTGTAAAATGATCTTGGAAAGAATGCTGAAATCTGGCGTTACAGGAAACAGGAAGCTGGAATAAAACAGTGAAATTATTCGTAGAGAGCAGGAATCTTTTATTGGCACTCACCCACTCCATTCTTCTCACATGGGGCAGGCCTGACCTCCCTTTTTTAAAAAAAATGACAACAAGGAACAAGTAGAGCAACCGAGGCAGCAGCCTGCCAAAATCGCCAGCAAACGAGGCCAAGTGATAAAAGCCGTTAAGAGAACATGCTCTGCTGTCTTCTAGTTTGAGGTTTCTGCCATGTAGCAACAGCCACAGGAGTTCGTGAAAGACGGTTTCTTGATACTGTTTGAGACCATACCAGTGGCTAAGCAACAGGCAGATATCACACCTCGTGTGTTTTAGAGCTAAAAGGCTCAGTGAATTCCCTTCTATTCGCACTCAGATTCTTCATGGTATAACTTTAGTCATTGTCCTTTATACAGATTATTTCCAAATTCTACCCACACCTTCCCTCCTGTAGTTTTGAGGTCACCAGAATATTGAGACATTCATATTTTGCTGATAGTCATGGTCATCTAATTCTAATTCAATACATTCTATTTCTACTAAGATCAGATCATATATAAAACATTGCCAAACATTGCCAACATTGTTAGCTAGGAAACTCTACTTGTTTAACACAATAAATTTTCTTCTTTGTCGTTTTTATTATCAGATTGCTGTCCAGAGAATTGAGGTGTGTCCTGATTCTCACAGGAATGAATACTTGTCTATTCATGTATAGTTTAGTAATTTTACTCTGTTGTCCAGAGCAATTTTTTTTTTTTTTTTTGAGTCAGAGTCTTACTTGGTCACCCTGGCTGCAGTGCAGTGGTGTCATCACTGCAACCTCACTGCAAGCTCCTGAGCTCAAGCCATTCTCCTGCCTCAGCCTCCTGAGTAGCTGGGACTATAGGCACATGTCGTGATGCCTGGCTAATCTTTCCATTTTTTGTAGAAACAGGTCCTGCTCTTGCTCAGGCTGGTCTCAAACTCCTGAGCTCAAGTGATTCTCCTACCTTGGGCTCCTGGAGTGCTAGGATGACAGGCGTGAGCCACTGAGCCAGGCCAGAGCATCTGTTAAGTCAAGCCCTGTGTGATCAGTTTCAGGCTGTGACTTCTTAGAAGTCAGAGACTATGTTTGTGGTTCCGTTTATATGCATGCAGCATAGAACCACCTGTAAATGTTTGATATTTTATTTTTAAAGTAAAAAATTTCCAAACAGTTACAAAAGAAGAAAGGATGGTATAATGAGCCATTGTGTACTCCTCACTCACCTTGGACACTTAAGAATTCATGACCAATCTAATTTATCTGTACCACTACCCAATGCCTATTCCAAGATTACTTTGAGTCAAATTCTAGGCATTATATCATTTCAATTGTAAATACTTTGGTGTACTTCTCTAAAAGAAGTACACCAAAAAATTATTACCAATTCTTAATATTATCTAATATCTAATTAGTGTTCAAGCTTTCCCAAATATCGTAAACATATATTTTACGATTTGTTCAAATCAGAATCCAAATAAGGTCCATACATTACAATTGGTTGCTATGTCTCTCATATCTCTTTTAAGCTAGAGGTTCCCTCTCCACATCTTTTTTTTCTTCCTTGCAATATTTTGGTTAAAGAAACCTGGTCATTGGTCATATAGTGTTCCCCTCACTCTGGATTTTGCTGATTACATCCCTGTGTTGACATTTAACATATTCCTCTGTTCCTTGTATTTCCTGTAAATTGGTAGTTAACCCTTCAGGTTTGGTCAGCTCTGGGGTTGGTTTTTTTAAACAAAAATACTTCACAGCTTTGCACGGTGGCAGTATCATAGCCAATGAGGTTTATCGGAGGCACGATTATTGCTAATTGAAATCCTTCCCAATACTCCGCCATGACAACTTGCAATATAGATGGCACGGGCAATTTTTGACAGTCCCTATGGGGACTGGATAAAAAGAAAAAATAAAAACAAAAAAAAAGTTAAAGACAAAACTACTTCATAGCTGGCGATGTGTACTTCTATCAGGAAACACACAAGGACTGACCCTTTTTGTGTTGTTAGCAGATGATATGCTAATATTCCTTAATGGTGATATTCTAATTCTATAATTCCTTCTCTTCACATTGGCTGGAATATGTCTATAAAGTAAAATGTCTTATTATCAACTATTTGGATTCCCAAAAGAGCGGTTGTTCTTTTTTTAATTTTAATTTTTCTCTTCAGACAAAGTCTCACTCTGTTGCTCAGGATAGAGGATCATAGCTCACTGTAACCTTGACTACCACTCAAGCAATCCTCCCACCTCAGCCTCTCAAGTAGCTCAGACTCTGCAAGTGTGCACCACCATGCCCAGCTAATTTTCTTTGGGGGGGGGTGGTTAGATATGGGGTCTTGCTATGTTGTCCAGGTTAGTCTTGAACTCCTGGCTTCAAGCAATCCTCCACCTTGGCCTTCCAAAGTGCTAAGATTACAGGTGTGAGCAGCCACCATGATCAGCCTCAAAGAGCAGTTCTTGTAGGAAAGGCATGATAAACGCTTGATTCTTTCCCTTTATTGAACAATTTTCAAAATAATGAGTTGGTTCTCTACCATTTTCCAAGGGTGAAAAAATGAGTTTATTCTTTTAGTATTTTTATATATTCATGTATTTAAACATATTTTATATATTTGGCCAATAAGAGTCTCAAAATGATCTACAGATTCAATACAATCCCTATTAAAATCCCAGTGGTCCTTTTTGCAAATATGGAGACGCCAATTCTAAAATTCATATGAAATTGAATGGTACCCTGAGCAGCCAGAACAGTAATCAAGACTGGTATGAGGTACTGGCATAAGGATAGACATATAGATTGATGGAGGTTAGAAATAAACCCAGACATTTATGGCAAACTGATTTTCATCAAGGGTCTCAAGACCATTCAATCAGGAAAGAACAGTGTCTTCACCAAATGCTGCTGGGATGACAGGATGTTCACATGTAAAAAAATGAAGTTGGGCCCCTACCTCATAATATGTACAACAATTAATTCAAAAAGGACCACACACCAAATTTAAAAGCTAAAATTATAAAACTCTTAGAAGAGAACATGGGGGTAAATCTTCATGACCTTAGATCAGGTGTAGGTTTCTCAGTGACAACACCAAAAGCACAAGTGACAAAAGAAAAAATAAATTGGACTGTGTCAAAGTTAAAAACTTTTTTGCTTCAGAGAATATATCAGGAAAATAAAAAGACAAGCCACAGAATGGAAGAAAATACTTGCAAATAATATATCTGATAAGGATCTGGTGTTCAGAATACGTAAAGAACTCCTGCAACTCAACAACAAAAAGACCAATAACCCAGTTAAAAATAAGCAAAGAACTTAGACATTTCTCCAAAGAAGATATACGAATGGCTAACAATAGCCCGAGTGATCTACTGTTCTTAGTAGGAGGGCTGTAATAAAAGAAGGGAAAAAACCCAGAAAAAAGGTATTGGTGAGGATGTGGAGAAACTGGAATCCTTGTGCATCGTTGGTGGGAATGTGAAATTGTGCAGCTGCTGTGGAAAACGGCTTGGCAGTTCCTCAACAAGTTCCACACAGAATCACCATATGACCCAGCGATGTTACTCCCAGGTGTGTACCCCAGAGAATTAAAAACAGGTGCCCAAACAAAAATGTGCACATAAATGTTCATAGTAGAATTATTCACAAAAGCCAAAAGATGGAAACAACTGAAATGTCCTTCAACTGATGAATGGCAAACTAAAATATGTAGATCCATACAATGGAGTGTTATTTAGCCACAAATAGGAATGCACTGATACGTGATACGTGGATGAATTGTCAAAACATTACGCTAAGTGAAAGAAGCCAGACACAGAAGGCCGCATATTATATGATTATATTTATATGAAACGTCCAGAATAAGCAAGTCCAGAGAGACAGAAAGTCGGTATGTGGTGGCGAAGGCTGTGGGGAGGAGCAACAGGGAGTGACTACTAATGAGTTCAAGGTTTCTTTTTGGAGTAATAAAATGTTTTAAAATTAGATGGCTGTAATAGTTAAGCAAAAGAATATACTAAAATCCACTGAATTGTACATTTTCAAAGGGTGAATTTTATGGTATGCGAACTAGAATAATGAGACAATATTATAAATAACCTATATCAATATATTTGACAACTTAGATTAAATGGATAAATTCTTTGAATTACCAAAACTAACAGAGTAGTCTCAACCTGAATCATAGATAATGATTATACAATTTAATAATAGTTTTATTTAATAAATTGCAAACTAAAAATTGATTTATACTTCAGAACCTTCCCACAGTGGAAACTCCAGGCCCCAATATCTTCATTGATGAATTCCACCAAATATTTAAGGAAGAAATAATGCCAATGTTAGAGAAACTCTTCCAGAAGTTGAAAATGAGGGAATACTTTCCAAATCCTTCTATTATGGCAACATACTCTCATGCCAACGCCAGACATAGATATTACAAGAAAACAAAACCTCAGGCCAATATCCTTCATGACTACAAATGCAAAAATTCTTATCATTTTTGCAAATCAGTATATAAAATGATAATACACCATGACCAAGTGGGGTTATCCTAGGATGCAGCATTGGTTTTACTGCAAAAATCAATCACAAGCCAGGCGCGGTGGCTCACGCCTGTAATCCTAGCACTCTGGGAGGCCGAGGCGGGCGGATTGTTTGAGCTCAGGAGTTCGAGACCAGCCTGAGCAAGAGCGAGACCCCCGTCTCTACTAAAAATAGAAAGAAATTAATTGGACAGCTAAAAATATATAGAAAAAATTAGCCGGGCATGGTGGCGCATGTCTGTAGTCCCAGCTACTCGGGAGGCTGAGGCAGGAGGATCGCCTGAGCCCAGGAGTTTGAGGTTGCTGTGAGCTAGGCTGACACCACGGCACTCTAGCCTGGGCCACACAGTGAGACTCTGTCTCAAAAAAAAAAAAAAAAAAAAAAAGCATAAAAGCTTCAAATAAACAACCTAATGATGTATCTCAAAGAACTAGTAAAATAAGAGCAAAATCAAAATTAATAGAAGAAATAATAAAGATCAGAGCAGAAATAAATGAAATTGAAACAAAAATACAAAAGATCAATGAAACAAAAAGTTCGTTTTTTTTAAAAGATAAGAAAAATTGACACATCTTTATCCAGACTAATGCAGCTATAGCCTTACAAAAATGTATTTCTTAAATAAGAAGACCTGAAAGTTGAAATTACTCCTTGATCCATGGGCCGCAGAATGGATGTTGTGTTAGCAGACATGAAAACACTGTTAATTTCCTTGTACATCTCCATCAGAGCTCTTGGGTGACCAGGTGCATTGTCAATGAGCAATAATATTCTGAAAGGTATCTTTTTTTCTGAGCAGTAAGTCTCAATAGTGGTCTTAAAATATTTAGTAAACCATGCAAAAACAGATGTGCTATAATCCAGCTTTGTTGTTCCAAGTATGTAGCACAAACAGAAGAGATTTAGCATAATTCTTAAGGGCTTTAGGATTTTCAGGATGATAAATGAGCATTGGCTTCAACTTAAGTTCATTAGCCACATTAGTCCCTAACAAGAGAGTCAACCTATCCTTTGAAGCTTTGAAGCTAGGCATTAATTACCTTCTCTTCTCTAGCTATGAAAGTCCTAGATGTCATCTTCTTCCAGTAGAAGGCTGTGCTGTCTACATTGAAAATCTGTTGTTTAGTGTAGCCACCTTCATCAGTGATCTCAGCCATATCTTCTAGATAACTTGCTGCAGCTTCTACATCACCACTTGCTGCCTAATCTTGCACTTTTATGTTATGGAGACAGCTTCTTTCTTAAAACCTCCTGAACCAACTTCTGCTAGCTTCACACTTTTCTTCTGCAGCTTCCTGACCTCTCTCAGCTTTCATAGAACTGAAGAGAGAGTTAGGGCCTTGCTCTGGATTAGCCTTTAGTTTAAGGGAATACTGTGTCTGGGTTAATCTTCTATCCAGACCACTAAAACTTTTAGCAATAAGGCTGTTTTGCTCTCTTGCCATTTTTTTTTTTTTTTTCCCGAAACAGTCTCTCTCTGTTGTCTGGGCCAGAGTGCCGTGGTGTCAGCCTAGCTCAGAGCAACCTCAAACTCCTGGGCTCAAGCAATCCTCCTGCCTCAGCCTCCCAAGTAGCTGGGACTACAGGCAGGTACCACCATGCCTAGCTAATTTTTTCTATATATTTTTAGTTGTCCAGCTAATTTCTTTCTATTTTTAGTAGAAACAGGGTCTTGCTCTTGCTGAGGCTGGTCTCGAACTCCTGAGCTCAAACGATCAACCCACCTTGGCCTCCCGGAGTACTAGGATTACAGGCGTCAGCCACCGCGCCCGGCCTCTCTTGCCATTCTTGTGTTCACTGAAGTACCAATTTGATTTCCTTCAAGAACTTTTCTTTTGAATTCACAACTTGGCTGTTTGGCACAAGAGGCCTAGCTTTTGACCTGTCTTGGCTTTCAACATGCCTTCCTCACTAAGCTTAATCATTTCTAGATTTTGATTTAAAGTGAGAGACATGGGATTCTTCCTTTCACTTGAACACTTAGAGGCCATTGTAGGATTATTAACTGGCCTAATTTCAATATTGTTATGTGTCAAGGAATAGGGAGGCCCAAGGAGAGGGAGAAAGCCTGGGGTGAGGGAGGCAAGGCCGGTTGGTTGTGCAGTCAGAACTTATACATCATTTATTAAGTTCACTGTCTTATAGTGCAACATTTGTAGTGCCCCAAAATGATTACAAGTTTGCCATTGAGTTGGTGACAAAAAAAACCAAACAATTATAATAGTAACATCAAAGATCCCTGATTGCAGATCACCATAACAGATATAATAATAAGAAAAAATTTAAAATATTGTGAGAATTACCAAAATGTGACACAGAAACACAGTGAGCACATGCTATTAAAAAAATGGTGCTGATGGACTTGCTTGACACAAGGTTGCCACAACCTCCAATTTGTAAAATAAATGCACCATCTGCAGAGCTCAGTAAAACAAAATGCAGTAAATGAGGTATATCTGTATATAGGTATATAGTTTCTGTGACGGTACTTAATTTCTCAATTACTCCTCTCAGATCCAGCTCTTTGTACCCTTCCCTGACTCTGCTAGACAGAAGTAATTAATTTATTTGTTCATCAAGCCTGTATTCATTGCCTATTCCACAGTCGGTACTATGTTAGGTACTGGAGACAGGAAGATGATGAAGACAAAATTCTTGCCTTCCAGGGGTTCACAATCTCGATAACTAAAGAACTCTAATGGGGATAATAATAAAGGTATACATAAAATACACACCACAGTGGAGAGAAGCCCAGGATCCAACTTGGGTCTTTAATGATGATTAGGAATTTGCCAACTAGGCGTGAGGGGGCAGGGACAGAGTGTGGACAATATTCCAGGCAGATACGACAGCACGTACAGAGGCACAGAAAGCAGAGACTATATCTTCACCAGCTTTCTGTAGTTTACATAGGATAGTGCGGAGCACATGGTTGGGCACCCCTGAGTATTTGTTGAAAGAACGAATGAATGGCTGCTCTTATTACTAGAAGCTTCTACTATTTCAAAGGAGTATTTAAGCAACTCCAATCATTTTTTTAGAAATTTAAATTTAGATTAAAAAATGTAAACACAAACACAATTTACCATTTACTAAGTTAAACTCTCACAGATATAATTTCCCAGCTAATTCTCTATTAGATCTTTATTCAAAATGTATAGACATGGAAGGGGAATTCACTATATACCAGTGAGGTGGCTGGCTCACAGTAATTTATTTTTCTGCAAAATATCCCTTTATATAGGGTGGACCCCAGCAGCTACATCTCTGCTTTTTCACCCTGCTGTCTCCCCGCTCCCCAACCTTATCCCTCCTACACAGCTGACTGATACAGAGGCAAACCATATGACCCACGACTTGCCAAATCAGGGCCTTAAGAGAAATGAAGGGGGCCAGGCGAGTTGGCTCCAGCACTTTGGAAGGACTGCTTGAGGCCAGGAGTTTGAGACTAGGCTAAGCAACATAGCAAGACCCTCATCTCTACAAAAAAATAGAAAAGAAAGAAAAATTAGCTGGGCATGGTGGCGCATGTCTGTAGTCCCATCTACTCTGGAAGGCTGAAGAAAAAGGACCACTTGAGCCCAGGAGTCTGAGGCTGCAGTGAGCTATGATGATGTCACTGCACTCTAGCCCCAGGCAACAGAATGAGAACCTTGTCTCAAAAAAAAAAAAAAGAGAAATGAAGGGGTAGGATGGGAGGCTTGGCCAGGATCCCTGCCAAGAAAGGAAGTAGTTTGCAATGGGACAGAACAAAGGTGACTCACTTAGAAACAGAGACAAGATGGAGTCCTTGCAATGTTCCAGTCCTTGGAATCTGTTTCCTGTGGCTCAGCTGCACTCTGTCTTTCCAGTGGTTCCGTAAGTAACCCCAGTATCCTTCTGATAAATTCCTCTTTTCTGCCCTACCTGGTTTGAGCTGGATCTCTGTCACCTGTAGTCAGAAGGCCCGACTACCACAGGAAACAAAAACAGGCATTGGGAGGCAAACTTACCCAGCTTCTCTGTGGCTTCCACACAGACACTAGGATACATGCCCTCAGTGTAAGTTGCCACCAGGAGATACAGATGGGTCTTCACAACAATCACGCCAGTGTTTTCCTGGATAAAGAATAAAATAGAATATCCTGCTCTTGGTTCTAATCACAGGACCAGCAGTTATGTTCCAGCTATATTTTTCACCATTTCCTGATTTCCATAAATATATATGTTTTTGAACTGTCCACTCATTTCTACTAATTTAGTTGCCTTTCCTCAAAAAGTTTCAGACTGTTGTAATAACGGCGTATGTATTTTGAAGATTCCCCAGTTGACTATAATACATCCCTATCCCAGTGAGAACAGCAGGTAAAATGGAAAGGTAAGACATTTTGGAATTGCACAGCTCTGGGCTTGACTCCCAGCACCTCCATTTTCTGCCACATGTCTATGGAAGAGTTATTTAACCTTGTTAAACCTCAGTTTCCTCATTTGTAAAATGAGGCTATTAAGTTTATAAGGTGGGTGAAGTATGCCTAACCCATAATATAGGGCACCCAGTGAATGTGAATTTCATCTCCTTCATTCCTTATAATCAACAGAGAGCCAAGAGAGGTTTTAAGCACAAGAGTGGTATCAACGTTTTTTTTTCCTTGAAGAGGGTATAGTATGAAGGGTGGACTATAATGTACTGCAAAGAGACAGTTCAGGTAAGGTTTAGCTGGTAGATTCTAAGATGAATGTTTCTCAAAGCCAGGCTCTCTGACAGTGTTTTTTTTCACATATGCCTTGCTGACTGCTGTCTCAGTGTCTCAAGACAGTAATGAGTTTCATGTGTTTTATAGAGAAGACCCATGTGTGACAAAGAAAATTGGAGTCAAATTCTTTCATAGTTTCACCTAGCTGTCTTCAAATCTTGAGCACTCACATTCTTAGCATAAAGAGAATATTCATCTGCCCGGACACATTTGTAATCCTTTTCCTGGAAATACAATCCTTCTCTTCGGGCTTGCAAAGGGTTCTTGGCAAATCCATTCACAAGTCTTCGGACATCACTGGGCATTACCTGGGAAGGTTAAATAGACCAGGAATTGGCAAACAATGGCTGGTGGCCAGCCAGATTTCCCCTGCTGGCTGTTTTTTATAGCCTGCAACCTAAGAATGGTTTTCACATTTTTAAATGGTTGGACAAAAAAAAAAAAAAAAGAAATCAAAAGAAAAATAACACTTTGTAACACTTGAAAATTATATGAAATTCAAATTTCAGTGTCTACAAATAAAATTTTATTGGAACACAGCACACCCATTCTTTTATTCTTTTGTGTACTGTTTATGACTGTTTTTCCATTACAACTGCAGTTCAGGGGTTGTAACAGAGAGTATACCGCCCAAAGACCTAAAATATTTACTATGGCTCTTTATAGAAAAAGTTCATTTAAAAGCCTAATACCCAGGCTGGGTGCAGTGGCTCACGCCTGTAATCCCAATACTCTGGGGGGGCTGAGGCAGGAGGATTGCTTGAGCTCAGGAGTTCAAGACCAGCTTGAACAAGAGCGAGACCCCATCTCTACTAAAAAAAAAAAAAAATTAGCCCAAAATTACCTGTCTCTACTAAAAACAGAAAAAATTAGCCGGGGCTGGGCACGGTGGCTCACACTTGTAATCCTAGCACTCTGGGAGGCCGAAACGGATGGATCGCTCAAGGTCAGGAGTTTGAGACCAGCCTGAGCAAGAGTGAGACCCCGTCTCTACTAAAAAATAGAAAGAAATGATCTGGACAACTAACAATATATATATATAGAAAAAATTAGCCGGGCATGGTGGTGCATGCCTGTAGTCCCAGCTACTCAGGAGGCCGAGGCAGAAGGATTGCTTGAGTTTGAGGTTGCTGTGAGCTAGGCTGACGCCACGGAACTCTAGCCCGGGCAAGACAGTGAGACTCTGTCTCAAAAAAAAAAAAAAAAAATTAGCCGGGTGTGGTGGCACATGCCTGTAGTCCCTGCTACTCTGGAGGCTGAGGCAGGAGGATCACTTGAGCCCAGGAGTTTGAGGTTGCTGTGAGCTAGGCTGACACCATGGCATTCTAGCCTGGGCAACAGAGCAAGACTCTGTCTCAAAAAGAAAAAAAAAAGCCTGATACCCAAACTTGTGTTTTCTTACACTAAATCCTGGTGATGCTACACACAGGCTCCGCTCCTGGAGTTTGATGAGGGCTGCACTGTCCACATGCTTGGTTCCCAGCAGTGTATCTAACAGTAAGCTCTGCAAATGGCTCATGCCCACTCAGCTCTGAAATGGAAACTGCAGTTGAAGAGATCCACTTTGGCTAGCTTTTAAAAGGCAAGGCATGTGAATACAAATGTCTCTAAAACGCTTCAGTTTTAATATTACCATGTGTACTTTGAAAAGATGAAGAGTAAAAATGGTGGCCCATCATCTAGCGTCCACCAATACTCAAAGAGGAAAACAGAATCCTAGAAAAATCACAGTGCACACGGGGCTATGAAGTTGGGTTTGGAAAATCACAGCTTCCTAATTTGTTCGCTATGTCAACGGTTTGCGTTAGAATTCTCTGCGATTTAAAAACAAACAAAACAAAACAAAACCCAGCCAGGAAGGAGAACCGCCTGGCTAAGTAAACAAGACTAACCAGATGTGCTGGGTCATGAATCCTCACATTCCCTTCCTGCAGACCTGCTTCAGCGCCGACTGCGAACACTGATCATCACCCCAGTGGACTAAAAACACCTTTAAGGCACTTAAACCACCATTTTCTGCACAGATCCCCAAGTCTTGGACCGTCCTCACCAGGACAACCGCCACCGGAGCCCCTTTCCCGCCACTCCCTTCGCGGTGTGTGGCCCACGGGAGGAGGGGTGTCCCCGGGGCAGGACTGAGAGCGGGCCGGGGTGTGTGAGCGGTTAATTTCCCGGCCTGTCGGCCGGGGAGACGCACGCAAAGCACCGAGGACTCGAGGGAGCGGACGCGGCCCCACTCTCGGTTCCGGAGCCCGGCCTCCGCGAGGGGCTGGCGTGCCGGGGACCCGCCTGTCAACGGACGCGGGGCAAGGCGGCGGGATTGGCCGTGACAGCTGCTCGTCACCCCACTTCGCAACCACGACCGGCAGCGCAGAGCTGGCAGCAGCAGCGCCAGGTTCCTCCTGAGCCCGAGGGGGCGATAGGGACGCAGTAGCGCGTGGCTCGGGCCGGGCCGCCCCCGCGGAGCCGCCCACAGACTGGTCGTCGAACTCCAAGGGGGAGGGGCGGCGCGGGACTGCGTCCCGGAGACACTGGTCGCCAACATTCCCACATTCCTAAGTGACGGGCTCGAGCTGAGCGCGGGCCGCGCAGGGCCCCCTTCCCGCCACAGCCGGACGACTCCGGAGCCTTGGGCCGTGGGGCCGGCCCGGGTGTGGGGCAGGAGAGCCGAAGGCCCTGGCGGCCTCGAGAGGGAGAGAGGTGTGTCGCGGCCTGCAAGCTCCCAGCCGGCCCGGGGTGGTCCCCGCGCACGCCGCGGCCGCGCGAGTTCCTCGGCGCAGTGTCGGGGGTGGAGGCCGCGCGCCTCCGGCCGACTCGGGGAGCGGGTGCTGCGGAATAGAACGGGCGCAGCCTCTGACGACGGCTTCCCCCTCGGGGACAGGCCTTGGGGAGGGCCTTGCGCCCGCTTTTGACCGAAAGCCCCTCCCTTCCTTCTCTAAGCTGCACGGCCTGGTTTCTGTGCCAGATAGTCGCAACTCGCCCCATTCATCGCCACCAAAGTCAGACGATGGGTCTCCTGGAGGCCCATCGCCACACTGGCTTCAAAGGGATACCTCGTAGGAGGACGTGGGCAGCCACTCCAAGGGCCTCCGGGATTAGTTGAAAGACAATCTCCCCTCCTTAAAGGAGGCTAGCTCTGAAACCATCATAAGCCTACTGCCATGGCCTCTTGGTAGGGAAAGCATGGACGGCTAATGTTCAAAACCCACTCAAAGTCCGTTCAATGTCACAACTATTGATTATTAAACAGAAGAGAAAATTAGATGATTATGAATTTTGATTACCAAATAAGTTAATTTTTAGTTTTTTTTTTTTTTTAAAAGGGCTCCGTTATTTGTGACCACAATGAAAAATGCACACGGTGATGATCTGGTAAATGGCACACTGCCCAAGCTCAAGAACTCGAAAGAATGGTTGGAACCACAGCGGCTTTCTTTTATGGAGGTATAATAATATGGCATTTTGAGGTTTTTCCTTGTGTAGTTGCAGTGAGAAGTGGCTTGTGCTAAATATATTTTTTTCTGTTGCTTGTTTTCTATTTCATTGTCTTTATAATCCCCTTTGCTCTACTAACTTTCTATTTACTTTGCTGTTCATTTTTCTAGCTTCTTAAAGTGGAATCATAGATCTTTTACTATAAGCTTTTTCTAATATAACACAGCTATAAGTTTCTCTTGAAACACTGCTTAGCTGCATCACTCAAAATTTGATATGTTGTATTGGTTTTAGATTGTAATTTCGTTTTTCTAAGTCTTACTAATGTATAATTGATGTACAATAAACCGCACATATTAAAGTGTAGAAACTTGGTGAGTTTTTACATATGTATACAGAACCATCACCATGATCAAGATAATGAACGTACTTAACACTCCCTTTCCTAATCATCCTGTTGCTTTGCAGTCCCTCCCTTCTTGTCCTCCCCATCCTCTGCAACCACTGCTTTGCTTTGTCATTTAAAACAGTTTATAGAAATGGAATCTAACAGTGTGTATTCTTTTCTTTTTGTCTGGCGTCTTTCACTCAGAATAAGTACTTTGCAATTCATCCATGTTGAATGTATCAATACTTCATTCCATTATATAGCTATATCCCAGTTTGTTCGTCCTGTTGATGGGCATTTGGGTTGTTTTCCAGTTTTTGGCTATTACACATAAAGCCGTTCTGAATGTTCATGTACATGTCTTTGTATGGACATGCTTTCATTTCTCTTGGGTAGATATTTAGTAGAATGGCGGGTCATATGGTAAATGAATTTAACTTTTTATGAAGTTGCCAAACTGTGTTGCAAAGTCATTGAATCATTTTTCATTCCCACTAGCAGTGTATGGGATTTCTAGTTGTTTCATATTCCAGCCAACATTTGGTATAGTCTTTTTAAATTTGAGACATTGTAAAGGATATAAAGTGGCATCTCACTGTGTTTTTTTTTTTTTTTTTTTTGAGACAAAGTCTTGCTCTGTCACCCTGAGTAGAATGCAGTGGTGTCACCACAGCTTACTACAACCTCAAACTCCTGGGCTCCAGTGATTCTTTTGCCTCAGCCTCCTGAGTAGCTGGGACTACAGGCATGCGCCATGGCACCCAGCTAGTTTTTCTGTTTTTAGTAGAGACGTGGTCTTGCTCTTGATTAGACCAGTCTCGAACTCCTGAGCTCAAGCCATCCTCCTGCCTCAGCCTCCCAGAGTGCTAGGATTACAGGTGTAGCCCGGCCTCATTGTGGTTTTAATTTATATTTCTGTAATGACTAATGATGTTGACCATTTTTTCAAGTTTTACTCGCCATTTATATATCTTCTTTGGTGAAGTGTTTGTTCAAATCTCTTGTCCATTTTTAAATTGGCAATTTTAAACTTTTTTTTTCCTTATTGTTGGGCTTTTATTATTGAGATAATTTACATACCATGAAATTCACTATTTTAAAGTGTCCCATTCATTGTTAGTATATTCACAAAGTTGTGCAACTGTCACCACTATCTAATTCCAGAACATTTTCATCACCCCAGAAAGAAACCTCATAACCCTTTAATAGTCATTCCCCATTCCCCTCTCCCCCTGGCAACTGGCAACACTAATCTACCTTTTGTCTCTACAGATTTGCCTATTCTGGACATTTTTATACAAATGAAATCATGCAATATGCAGTCCTTTGTGACTGCTTTCAGTTAGTATAATGTTTTCAAGGTTCATCCATGTTGTAGCATGTATCAGTACTTGATTCGTTTTTATGGTCAAATAATATTCCACTGTATGAATACCACATTTTGTTTATCCATTGATCAGTGGATAGACATTTAAGTTGTTTTTTTGCTAATATGAATAACGCTGCTCTGAACATTTGTGTACAACTCTTTATGTGAGCATGTTTTTAATTCTCTAGGGTATAAAACCTAGGAATGAAATTGTGGGTCATATGGGTAACTCTGTGTTTAACTTTTTGAGGAGCTGGCTTAACTTTCCCACAGCAGCTGTACTGTTTTAAATTCTTGTTGACTATGTATGAGGGTCCTAATTTCTCCACTGCTTAGAGTTCTCTGAACTTCTTTTATCTGTGGGCTTATAGTTTCTAACAAATTTGGAAGAATTTCAGCCATTATTTCTTAAAATATTTTTTTCTATCCCACCCTTCCTTTCAGGAAGTATAATTGCATGTATAATAGCCTGCCTGACGTTGTCCCATAGCTCCCTGATACTCTTAATTTTTTTCAGTTTTTTTCCCCCTGTATTTTAGTTTGGAAAGCATCTATTACTGTGCTTTTAAGTTCACTAACCTTTTCTTCTGTAATGTCTAATGTGCTGACAAGCCTATCTGGTGTATCTTTCATCTCAGGCATTGTAATTTTCATCCCTAGAAGTTTTATTTGGGTCTGTTTTTTATCTTCCTCTGTCCCAACACGTTCACTTTTTCCTCTAGCTTCCTGAACTTGTGAACTACAGTATAAAAACTATTTTAATGTCCTGGTTTAATAGTTTTATATCATCTGTGTCATTTCTGGTGCAGTTTTGATTGATTTTCCTTCTAATTAGTGGTTAAATTTTCCTGATTCTTTGCATGCCTGGTGATTTTTTGATTGGATGCAAGACATTGTGAATTTTAACCTTGTCGAGTGCTAGATGTTTTTTATTTCCCACAAATAATCCCGGTTTTTGTTCTGGAATGCAGTTAAGTTAGCTGGACACAGCTGGATCCTTTCAAGTCTTGACTCTGAATTTTGTTAGGCAGGACCACAGCAGCATCTACTGTGGGGCCCGTTTTGTTCTAGTTCTGATACAAAACCCCTCCAAGTGCTCAACTCTACGCTTTGTGAACTATGCGATGTTTTACTTTGGCTCCTGTTAAAGCGAACACTCCTGGGGCTGTGTGACATCTAGGGATTGATTCCCTAATTCTTTTATGTATTTCCTTGCTCATTGTTTCTCTGGGTAGTTTTCCAGAGGCATACAGTGTTTAGCATTTACCTAATGAGAAAAGTTGTTTCAGTCTTTCAGATAATTTGTCAGTTGTCATGGAAAAATTAATTAAATGAGTGTAAGAAGACTTTAAGAGCAAGTTTCTTTTTATTTCAATAGGAGCTTTCATTTTGAGAAGATCCAATCACCTGTTTGATTATAAAGTTTATGGATAAAAATATAACTAATTTCCTTGATTCCGTTTTTTTTTTTTAATTTTTTTTTTTTTTTTCGGAGACATAGTCTCACTCTGCTGCCCGGGCTGGAGTGCCATGGCGTCAGCCTAGCTCACAGCAACCTCAAACTCCTGGGCTCAAGTGATCCTTCTGGCTCAGCCTCCCAGGTAGCTGGGACTACAGGCATGTACCACCATGCCCGGCTAATTTTTTCTATATATTTTTAGTTGTCCAGCTAATTTCTTTCTATTTTTAGTAGAGACGGGGTCTTGTTCTTGCTCAGGCTGGTCTCGAACTCTCAAGCCCGAGCGATCCTCCCGCCTCGGCCTCCCAGAGTGCTAGGATTACAGGTGTGAGCCTCAGCTCCCAGCCTCCTTGATTCTTACATCCATAGTCTTTATATTTTAGCTTATGTTTTAAGTAATTTTCAAAAACAAAATTGGTAGGTGAATTCATTATGGAAAAATAGGAAATTGAATAGAAACTCTTTCTAAAACCTTGTATTATTTTACATTAGTGACATTTCTTCTAGGTACACAGTTTGCCTTAGGTGGCACTAAGCTTTTAGACAGACTGTTGACATTCTTAGCTAGTCCTGTAAGAATATAGGCTGGGAAGATCAGTCTTTCTTATGTAGTTAAAAAGCCTCAAATAGAGGCCTAATTGTATCTATTTTAACCCATAAAGGTAAAAACATTTTATAAGATTTGACAAAAGGTGGGTTCTAACTACCGTGTGATTCTGGGCAAGTCATTTGACCATTCTAAGATTCAAAATATCTGTGTTTTGCTGTAGCTGAGAGCAGAGAGTCAAGTACTCTTTAAAAAGCACTTGATGTGATTTGGCAGAAAAACTGGATTTACAGAGAGTTTTTCAGGGATATGTTTTTCACACAAAATATAATGAGTCCAGAGGGCCGGGCGCGGTGGCTCACACCTGTAATCCTAGCATTCTGGGAGGCTGAGGCAGGCGGGGTGGATCATTCTAGCTCAGGAGTTCGAGACCAGCCTGAGCAAGAGCAAGACCCCGTCTCTACTAAAAATAGAAAGAAATTAGCTGGACGACTAAAAATATATAGAAAAAAATAAGCCGGGCATGGTGGCACATGCCTCTAGTCTCTGCTACTCGGGAGGCTGAGGCAGTAGGATTGCTTGAGCCCAGGACTTTGAGGTTGCTCTGAGCTAGGCTGATGCCACAGCACTCTAGCCCGGGCAGCAGAGCAAGACTCTGTCTCAAAAAAATAAAAAAAATAATGAGTCCAGATAGTACTAATTATTTAATTTTTTTCAAGATTTGATTTTCATAGTCTAATTCTCTTCTTTTAGAACTTAGCTAAAGAAGATACTGATGCAGCTATTCAATCAATATTATACAGAGAAAATTATGTAATTAAGGTAAGAATTGGCTACAAAATGCCTCTCTGTTAAAAATTAAATTTTGTGAGCCAGGTATGGTGGTGTCATCTCAGCTGCTGGGGAGGCTGGGGTGGAAAGATTGCTTGAGACCGCTGAGGCTGAGGCTGTGACGAGCTGTGATTGCACCTGTGAATAGCCACTTCACTCCAACCCTGGGCACTAGGGACCCCATCTGAAAAAAAAAAAAGAAAGAAACTAAATTTTGTTTTTCCCTTTTAGATGAAGTGCATTCTATAAATAAATGTAGAAAACACAGAAAATAGAAAGAATTAAAAATACTCATTTGCGCCTGGGATTAATCTTAAGGGATCTCTGAGATTGCTTTGATGGACCTCCTCTCTTCCTATACTTTGTGGGAATTCCTTCACAGACAGGCATAAGAATTTCCCTCAACTCACTTGTTCCTTTGACTTAGTGGGTTTCCACAGAGTCGCTATCAATGAGCTAATCCTGAAGAGCTGTTTTTGGAACACACCAACTACCTATTACACAGGTATACATAGGTAAGAACAAGGGTTTAAGCAGGATGGGCTTAACTAGACAAGAACAGCCATGTGAAGTATACTAAACACCAGAGTGAGTGATCTGTTTTTTCTTTTAAGAATTTTCATTAGCGTCCTTTAAAAAAGAAAGGAACTGTTATTGGGAATGGTTGAATGGTTGAAGTTGATATAACCTGAAGTTAGGTAGGGACGTGGCCTAGAGAACCCCTCAGGGTTCGTAACATTTTATTTTTCTCATTTTGAATTTCATGTAGATCCTAGTAATCACATGATTTCATTTGCTATAGGAAAGGCGGATGAGCAGTTTGGGTGAGAATGAACTTGCTTGTAGCCTACATCAGGCTTCTTTGCAGGCTACTTGCCATGTGGGCCATGTTGTGTTACTCTTCTGCCTGTCTGCTCTTGTCTTTTTTTCCTCTCATAGAATGTTTTTCTTCCTCATTCTCTGCTATCCCTCCTCTTCCAGGATAACTCCTCATTATTTAAGGCCTAGCCCAAATGTTGCCCATTTTGGGAATCTTTTTTTTTTTGAGACAGAGTCTCACTGTGTGGCCCGGGCTAGAGTGCTGTGGCGTCATCTTAGCTCACAGCAACCTCAAACTCCTGGGCTCAAGCGATCCTCCTGCCTCAGCCTCCCGAGTAGCTGGGACTACAGGCATGCATCACCATGCCCGGCTAGTTTTTTTCTATATATTTTTAGTTGTCCAATTAATTTCTTTCTATTTTTTTTTTAGTAGAGACGGGGTCTCGCTCTTGCTCAGGCTGGTCTCGAACTCCTGAGCTCAAACAATCCGCCTGTCTCGGCCTCCCAGAGAGCTAGGATTACAGGCATGAGCCACCGTGCCCAGCCGGGAATCTTTTTTTGTTTTAATTCAATCACCTAAAAAATTAGGGTAAAATATATATAATATTTGCCATTTTAAGTGTACCGTTCAGTAACATTAATTACATCCGCAATGTTATACAACTATCACCATTATTTCTAAAACTTTTTCATTGCCCCAAACTGATACTTTGTATTCAGTAAGCAATGACTCCTCATTTCCTCATCCCCCAAGTACCTGGTAACCTCTAATCTACTTTCTGTCTCTATGAATTTTGCATATTCTGATGTTTCATATATGTGGAATCCTACATTTGTCTATTGGTGTCTGGCTTATTTGTTTCCAGGGTTCATCTGCATTGTAGCATATATCAGAACTTCATTTCTTTTTTAGACCAAATAATATTCCATAGTATGTATATACCACATTTTGTTCATCCATCTGTCGATGGACACTTGGGTTGTTCCCACCTTTTGGCTATTGTGAATAATGCTGAAATGAACATTTGTGTATAAATATCTGAGTCCCTGCTTTTTGTTGTTGTTGTTGTTTGTTTGTTTTTGTGACAGGGTCTTGCTCTGTTGCCCAGGCTAGAGTGCAGTAGTGTCATCATAGCTCACTGCAGCCTCCAACACCTGGGCTCAAGCCATCCTCCTGACTCAGCCTTCTGAGTAGCTGGGACCACAGGCATGTGCCACCATGCCTGGCTAATTTAAAAAGAAATTTTTGTAGTGACAGGGGTCTCAGTTTTTTGCCCAGACTGGTCTTGAACTCCTGGCCTCAAGCAATCCTCCCACCTCAGCGTCCCAAAGTGCTGGAATTACAGGTGTGAGCCACTGCACCCCTGTTTATTTTTTTATTTTTTCTTCTGAGAAGCTATCAGTCTTACTGGAAAGTGCCTGTTTTTAATTCCTTTGAGTGTATACCTAGGAGTGGAACTCCTGAGTCATATGGTAATTCTGTTTAACTTTTTGAGGAGCCACCAAACGGGGAATCTTTTAAGAATCTAGAAAATGGTTTTTTTCCTCTCTATGTCTTCAGTTACTTTATATATATTGTGTCTCATATATACGCATCTTGCTATATTGTCCCTCCTCCCACTGTTTTGTTTTTTGTTTTTAGAGATGGGGGTCTCATTATGTTACCCAGATAGATACAATGTTGTACACTACAGCCTTAAACTACTGGGCCCAAGCAATCCTCCTGCCTCAGCCTCCCGAATAGCTGGGACTCCAGGCGCGTGCCACAGCTCCAGGCTTTCGATTCGTTTTTTAGTCTGTTTCCCCAGGGAGAGCAGGCATGGTGTCTCAATTATTTGTGTATTCTTTGTTTCCAGCATAGCATATGTCACATAGTAGAAGACAAATAAATTATTAAATTAATAAATGCCTTTGTGTATTCTTCTTAGGAATAATTTAAACTTACGAAGTTTAAGTTTTAGAAAATTTTAGAACAAGAATGCTTTAGGATAATGTATTTGTCTTTTCTATCACTGTTTACTAGGAACTAGATAAGTATTTACAGCATCATGACTTCTTAAATGCAAGAAGAAAAGAGATATTATATAAAAGATGGGTTGATCATGTGGCAGATCCTCTCCAGAAGAAAATTATAGAAAAAGTTTGTTCATATAAGAAGATTAAAAAAAGGAGACAAGAGGAATTAGAAGGTTTTTTAAAACACGTGAATAAAAAGGTACTAAGAGATCATTTGATACTTTTTTCAATTGGTTTAAAAGCTATGGTTATCTTTATTTATAATCATCCAAATAGCCTGCCCCCCTCTCTCTCTCTATATATATATATACGCATACACACATACATATACAATCTATACCCTATTATAAAGTATTCTTAAATCTAGGGCATGTGGAAAGGATAGAGAGGAGGGGTAGGTCTGGATTTAACTGTGCACATTAGAACCATTTTTCTTTGTTTTCCCCATGTAATTATTTTATTTACCATTTAAAAAAATTTGGACTCAGTTTTAGGACATATTTTTCTTTCATTATGGAACTCTATTATTTGCAAAACTATAAAGTATTTCTGTTCTTCTGGCATTATAAAAGACCTGAGATGTTTGACCAGTAAATATTTATAAATAAATTCTTAAATCTTTTAGTGTTCTAATATTTTTTATTAAAATCTTACAAATTTTAAGTAGATTCCTTCCATCCCTATAATATTTATTACTTGAATAATTTCAAATTTGGTCTTTTCTTTCCTTTTGTATTTGTCATTGATGCCACTTTGAAGCATAAGAAAGGAACTGTGTGTTTGACTCTCAAGTCTTGATATACTCAAAATTAATTGTGCTCCTCTTGTTCTTATGTGTGGTTTTATTTCCTTCTTATAGGGAAATGCATTTATAGAACATTATGATCCAAAAGAGTATGATCCTTTTTATATGAGCAAAAAGGATCCTAATTTTCTGAAGGTAGGGTAGATTTCTTATTTTAACTTTGGTATTATATGTTGGGTTGTTTTGAGAGGCCTAATATATGAGTAGTCCTTTAGTGATTCCCAAGTATGCAAAAACATTTTAAGAATAGTTTCTCATTTCCATGGGCCGGGCATGGTGGCTCACACCTGTAATCCTAGCACTCTGGGAGGCCGAGGTGGGATGATCACTTGAGCTCAGGAGTTCGAGACGAGTGTGAGCAAAAGTGAGACCCCATCTCTACTAAAAATAGAAAAAATTAGCTGGGTGTGGTGGTGCATACCTGTAGTCCCAGCTACTTGGGAGGCTGAGGCTGGAGGTTCACTTGAGCCCAGGAGTTTGAGGTTGCTGTGAGCTGTGCTGACACCACGGCTCTCTAGCCCAGGCAACAGAGCAAAACTCTTTGTCTCAAAAAAAAAGAAAAAAAGAATAGTTTCCCATTTCCATATCTTAGACAGGAACAAAAAGCCAAAGGCCGAGTAAATTAAATCTCTGTAAAATTAGAAAATATTGTATAATAATTAGGTAATAGGCAATATTTAAAAATTTCATAGACTTTTAAATTTGTTACAAAAGTAATACATTTTCATGATCAATAAGTGAGAAAATTGATTTTCAAATAAAATAAAAACCAGTCATAATTCCATTGCCCAGAATTAACTCATTGCAATGTTAACTTGTTAACATGTTTTGTATATCCTTCTAGACTTCTTGCCATATATATGTATATGTGCACATTTTTATTTTACAAGAATAGGATTATATTTGGTTTTATAATGTGCTTTCCTCTCCTTTAATAGTTTATGGTTTGGTGCTTTGTAAAAAAATATAAATATATCATTTTAATCACTGCATGGTCTTCTATTATTAATAGCAGCTGCCTTGCACTGAAGGCTTAACCAAGTGTTGGGACTTTTTTCCATTATTTCATCTTCACTGCTACTGTGTGAAGTAATTCACAGATGAGGCAAGTGAGGCACAGATAGGTTGTCAAAGCTACCCAGCTGTAAATAGCAGAGCATGGATGTATTTCTAACCATATACTGTTTAGCCATACCATAATTTTTTTGACAAATACCTATTTTGAACATCTATCTAGATTGTTTTTGCCCATTGCTGTCATAAATGACCTTATGATGAACATCTCTGTAGCTGAATATTTCTTAATTTGTTCCTTAGAGTAAGTTGCTAGAAGTAGAATTGCCAATTAAAGGGTATGAATGATTTTGATTCATGTTGCCAAATTATCCTCCAGATAGGTTTATAAACTTACACTTTCACCATAGAGTCCATTTT
Source organism: Avahi laniger (assembly GCA_963575035.1). Taxonomy (NCBI): domain Eukaryota; kingdom Metazoa; phylum Chordata; class Mammalia; order Primates; family Indriidae; genus Avahi; species Avahi laniger. Next base: position 57,149 of record CAUYSK010032128.1, read on the forward strand.
TCCACACTTTTGCTACTAGTGGATATTATTAAATAAAATAAAACCCCTGAAAAAACTGCCTTGGGTCACAGACATTTTAAACTGTTGGCATTTGTACAGGAATTCTAGGTCCTTTTTTAAAAAAAATTGGTGTGTGTGTACTGTTGTCCCTATTTTTATAGGTAAGTGTTAAACAGAGTTTAGAGTCTTAAACACACTAACCAGTAACACAGATAGTAACGGACAAAAATTGAGGTTTGAAATCAGATCTTTTTGATACTATCTTAGTCCATTCTTGCTGTGATAACAAAAAAGCTTAGATTGCATAATTTATAAACAACAAAAATCTGTTTCTCATAGTTCTGGAGACTGGGAAGTGCAAGTTCAGGGCCCTAGCAGATGTGATGTCTGGTAGTGGCCCGTTTCTCATAGATGGTGCCTTCTGGCTGTGTCCTCACATGGTAGAATGGGCAGACAAGGTCCCTTGAGCCTCTTTTATAAAAGCACCATTCATGAGGGCTCCACTCTCATGACCTAATCACCTCCTAAAGGTCCCTCCTCTTAATCCTACTGCATTGGTGATTAGGTTTCAACAAATGAATTTGGGGAGGACACAAGCATTCAAATTATAGCAATTATTAAAATTCCATTTTTCTGTCCTTTTACCATACTGCCTTTCTAAGTGACATTTATAGGTTACCTCTTAAAGTAATCTGAGCACCTTGCGCCTATAGCAGTTCTCAAAGTGAGGTACATGGACATTTGAGATCCGAAGGCCCTTTTGAGGGTCCATTAGGCTGAAACTATTTTCATAATAGTTGCTAAACATTATTTGCCTTTTTCATTATGTTGACGTTTGTACTGATGGTGCAAAAGCAATGGTGGGTAAAATTGCTGGCACCTTAGAACAATTTGTCATGTTCATTTTTTTTTTTTGGGACAGAGTCTCACTCTGTTGCCTGGGCTAGGGTGCCGTGACATCAGCCTAGCTCACAGCAACCTCAAATTTCTGGGCTTGAGCAATCCTTTTGCCTCAGCCTTCCGAGTAGCTGGGACTACAGGTATGCACCACCATGCCCGGCTAATTTTTTGTATATATTTTTAGTTGTTCAGCTAATTTCTTTCTATTTTTAGTAGAGATGGGGTCTCGCTCTTGCTCAGGCTGGTCTCGAACTCCTGACCTCGATCGATCCTCCCACCTCAGCCTCCCAGAATGCTAGGATTACAGGCGTGAGCCACCGCGCCCAGCCCCATTATATTCTTCATTGCCATGCACTCACCAGTAAAAATAAATGCAATTTCACTTACTAATGTCTTTGAACAAGCAGTAAAAAAATTTTTGACATGTGAGAACTGCTTTCTTTTCTTCCCCATTCTTTAAACAAATTTAATATATTGTTAGCTGAACTGTTTTTCTTTTTTCTTTAAATTTAAAGATGAAAATTATACATATTTATGTTGTACAACATGTTGTTTTGAAATACGTACACATTGTGGAATAGCTTAATTTTTTTTTTTTTTGAGACAGAGCCTCGCTCTGTTGTCTGGGCTAGAGTGCCTAGCTCACAGCAACCTCAAACTGCTGGGCTCAAGCAATCCTCCGGTCTCAGCCTCCCGAGTAGCTGGGACTGCAGGCTGTGCCACTATGCCCAGCTAATTTTTTCTATTTTTAGTAGAGATGGAGTCTCATTCTTGCTCAGGCTGGTCTCCTGACCTCAAGTGATCCACCTGCCCCAGCCTCCCCAGCCTCCCCGAGTGCTAGGATTACAGGCATGAGCCACACTGACTGGCCTGGAATGGCTTAATTTAGCTAATTAACATATACATTACCTCACATGCTACTTATTTTTTGTAAATGAGAACACATAAAATCTACTCTCTTAGCAATTTTGAAGAATATAATACACTGTTATTAAATAACAAAATGAATGAAGTTAGCCTGTCACTTCAAGGAAAACTACTGACAATATTTGTTGCCAATGAAAAAATGTGAGCTTTCAAGCAAAACATTTGAATTTTGGAAAACTCATATTCACCATCATGAGTGTGACAATGTTCCAATACTCAAAGACTTTACTGATGAGATTGGTAATGATATTAATGAATGTGATTCTTTGATATTGTATAATGAAATGTATAAACATTTGGAAGATCTTCCATACATAACTCAGTGATCCAAATTTTTTCCCAGATGATCAATTCATGATGTTACAAAATCATGCATGGGAAAAAGATTCATTCAAAGTGCAAGACAGACCATAGATTTTAATGTAGAAGAGTATGAAAAATTCATTGATATAGTTTCAGATTCCATATCATAACTAACCTTTAAGAAACCACCACTTGTTGAGTTTGAGTGTAGTATCAAAGAAGATATCCACAGTGATCTGAAAAGGTTGTTAAAATACTCCTTCCTTTTTCAACTACATATCTCTGTATGGATTTCCTTCATTTACTTCAACTAAAACAACGTATCTCAACAGATTGCATGCAGAAGTAGATGTGAGAATCCAGTTGTCTTCTATTAAGCAAGACATAAAAGAAATTTACAAAAATGTAAAACAATGTTACTCCTTTCACTGTTTTTTTGCTTTGGAAAATATAGTATTTTTTCATAAAAATATATGTTAAATATAATAGGCTTATTATTGTTATATTAAAATTAATAAATAATTCAAAATTTTTTCAGTTTTAATTCCCAATATAGTAAATACCAAAAGATAACTCATATATCCAAGAGTTCTTTGGACATAACAACAACATCTTGAAATAACACAGTTGGAAAACCAGTGGGTTATAATATCTCCATTTAGGTTCTTATGGTCTACAAGTGCTTATCAGTAGAGATAGTAGAGTCTCAGGACTTACAATTGCTGATAAAATTAGAATGTTATCTATTTCTCTCTTCAATTTAAAATTTGATTTGTTATTCATATGTCAATAAATCACATACAAACACATGAAAATGATAGTACTGTTTTTGTCTCTTTTTATAATGAGTTAATGTTTTCTTAATATTTTATAAGTAACACTCTTTATAACTTCTGTAAAAGTAAAATTCTAGATTGCAGACTGATCACTGTTTATTTTAACTCTAATAGCCATGATGTATATTATAATTATCTCAGAAAAACAAGCCTGACTATCATTAGAAATATACACGGGTGGCCTTTTTAGGTTGTGGTAGAATTTCACTGACTAGGCCTAGACCATGAATGTTACTGTTGCTGAATGCTGTTTTCTCTCGTAGAACTGTCATTTTGATATTGATAACACTGGTCATGACAATAGATCTGGTGCTTCAATGCCTTGGCTCATAAATGATCTACATTTTGAATATTATGTTGGTTAAGTTTTTTTTTTTTTTTTTTTTGAGACAGAGTCTCACTCTTTTGCCTGGGCTAGAGTGAGTGCCATGGCGTCATCCTAGCTCACAGCAACCCACACTCCAGGGCTCAAGCGATCCTCCTGCCTCAGCCTCCCGAGTAGCTGGGACTACAGGCATGCACCACCATGCCCGGCTAGCTTTTTTTTTCTATATATTTTTAGTTGTCCAATTAATTTCTTTCTATTTTTAGTAGAGACGGGGTCTCGCTCTTGCTCAGGCTGGTTTTGAACTCCTGAGCTCAAACAATCCGCCCACCTCGG
>CAUYSK010032129.1:0-42882 GCA_963575035.1 Avahi laniger
TTACAATTGCAAAGATGTAGAAAGAGCCCAAATGCTCAACAATACATGAATGGATTAATAAAATGTGGTATATATATACCATGGAGTACTACTCAGCCATAAAAAATGATGAACTACCTCTTGTATTATCCTGGATGGAGCTGGAGCCCATTCTTGTAAGCAAAGTATACCAAGAATGGAAAAACAAACACCACATTTACTCACCATTAAATTGATATTAATCAATCAACAGTTATGTACACATATGAAAGTAACGTTCACCAGGTGTCGGGCAGGTGGGAAGGAAATAGGTAAATTCACACCTAACAGGTGTGGTGTGCTATGTCTGGGGGATGGACATGCTTATAACTCTGACTCGGACAGTGCAAAGGCAATTTATGTAACCAAAGCATTTGTATTCCCATAATATTATAAAATTTTTAAAAAATTAAAAAATTAAAAAAATAAAGTCTATTTTGAATGATATTAGTATAGCCACCTTTGCTCTTTTTTGTTTCCTATTCGCATGGAATATATTTCTGGAATGTATTTTCACTTTCAATCTATTTGTGTCTTTGTATATAAAATGATTCTCTTGTACCTCTCTTTTTATCTATTCTGCCAATTCCTATATTTTGATTGAAAAGTTTAATCTATTTACATTTAAAGTAATTACTGATAAGAATGGCTCACTTCTGTCATTTTGCTATTTGTTTTCTATATGCTTTATAACTCCTTTGTTCATCATTTTCCTATAATGCTGTCTTCTTTGGTGTTTAGTTGATTTTTTTGTGGTTAAGTTTTTAAATTCCTCTCTCATTTCCTTTTGTATTTATTCTATGGCTCTTTTCAGTGTGGTTATCATGAAGGTTGCATTTAACATGCAAAAGTTATAACATTTTAATTTGAATTTATAGTGGTTTATTAACATCAAGGGGAAGATATTGTTTCTTAAGGTCAAACTGAAAATATATTCTGAAAAAAAATTTTTTTTGAATAGGAAGAAAATCTTTACTCTTCTGTCTCTATTTTACTGACAACAACATGAAGCATACTGGAAAGGAAAAGACTTCAGAGATTTTTTCTTTATTCAAGTATTTTTCTTAGCTCTCAAATACTGCAAAATTGTTCAAAGTCTCTTTGAAGAAGGAAAAGCGGGCAGATATTATTATCTCGTTTCTTTACATTTTGAAAACTTTTTTGCAGTATTTTTTCAAAGCCAAATGTATAATGTAGTTAGAGTTGCTCTATGTCTTCTGTAAACCTTAGGAAAGGCAATAATTTTATATCAAACTCCAGTTACAGTGCCGTGATGCAAATTTAAAGCTACCGTTCAAAGCTTCTCTTTATGTGTTTCTTGAGTCACTGGGCAAATTCAGGAGGAAAAAATCTGAAAAATGGTTTATATTGCATTAAATTTATTTACATATTTTTGAGCTTATATGCTGTGAGATTGGGTAAAATCTTAAAATTGTAGCGAATAGAGAGGAATGCTGAAACATTTTAATAGTTGATTGAAAATGAGGGGATTTGAGAAAAAAATTCATTAGGTTATTTATAGATATTTTGTTCCAGTCTTCCTCTTCTGTTTGTCTGTCTTGAAGACATATTTAAAATTCTTATTCTCTTTTCCTGGGGAGCAAAAAGCTACATTATTTTGATACAGCTTTTTATACAAGGGCTTTATAGAACTATTCTCATAGCAGCGATACTACTATTACTTCTTTAATTACTATCTACTGTTTCAAAATACTAAATTAAATTAACTCACTATTTAGTCTTATAGATAATGCAATTTACTGGATGATTTTTTTTCAAAGTGGTCTAGAATTTATTTTAAAAGAGCTGAATGGAAAATATTTTTCACATTTCTTATCTGACTCTTAATGATTGAGTGTAAATTTTTCTCTATGGATCAAAATCTTTAAGTATATGCAAAAGGGCAGTTAAAAATAACACTCAGAATTTCTGTCATTTCATATCTCTTCTAGACAGCTTAATTGTTAATATTCAGGTAATGGCATTCTGGTAAGCACAGCATACAGCCATGCTTTTCTTGACAGCTTGGAAAACTCATCAGAATAAAAGCTTTATAATCACCAAGACGTTAGTCTGGAAGTAGCTGCATTTCATTCATATCTGAGATGGTCATTTCACTTTTATCATTTTTATAACAGTCTTCTTTTTCTTCCTTTTATTGTTGTTATCAAAGTGGTAAATTTGGAAATGCACACACACACACACACAATTACACAATTATGTTAGGAGGTATAATAAATACCCTGAGAGTTTAAACAATTTTGGTTTTGGATCCATTTTTGACTGTAATAATTATATTGTAACTTGGATTCTGGACATTTCTTGAGAGACTATGATCAATACAGAAATATGTGTACTGCAGACTTATTAAAGTGTCTATTCCTATCATAAAATGTCTCCATATAAAGGAGGCAATATGAATATTTAATTTCTTTCTTTAAAGGTATAATAAAGTTAAAATTTAGGTCTCAAAGTAATTTTTTATTTTCTGTTGATCACATTTTTTTACTTGAATAAATATGAATAGTTATAACTATCAAGTATCACATTCTCAACCACAGATTAATTTATCTGGAAAAGAAAAAATAAAACAAAGCAAAACACAAAACATGGAATTAGAGTGATCAGGTCCCCAAACTCCAGGAATCTTTGAAAACATTATTTGGCAATACTTGCAAATATTTGCTGTCTACATTCCCCATGTATATTGTCTGAAATTAAAGAGATATTAAAAACTCGATTACAGCCATTGTTTTAATAATGTAATTTGATATTCAAAGATTTGACTTTCCATTTTTAACTTGTGTATATATCTCACTATTGCAATTCCAATAACTATGTCTTGTCATTTTGCTACAATTTTAGAAAGATGTCACACTTTCCAAATATTCTTATCAATCAAATGAAAAACAAATATTTTTGAAAAGACTTCTTGGGAGTACAATAAATCTGACAGGTTAAATTAATTGAGAACTATTACTTTTAGAAATCTGTATTTATTTTACAGTAAAATAGATGTCAGATATCTTAGCTATTATTCCTTTGAGCAGTACCAATTTTCAAGATAGATATTTGTGTCTATGCAGCTATTTCAACATTTTTTGTTTATTTTCTTATATTATAATATAAAATATTATGCATTTAACTTTCCTGAAATTAGAATGTATGCAGTGGAGAAATATAGTATATGAGATTTACTTTCAAAGCCAGTGTGTAAAGTAAGAATTATATGCTAACAAAAATAGGTTTTACTTTTTAAAAATGTCCATGAAGAATAATATACCTATAAAATCTACAAAATGTTCAGTTGTGTTTTTAGTATCTACTAAAGGAGGTCATGTGGTTAAAACTGTATATTTATAAACCCTAGATTCCCAGGTACAATACAAGATACACTCTGAATACATGGGAATGAATGAGAAAAATGGGAAATTCACTTCTGTTATTTCCAGTGCACTCCAGCCCACATAGCTGTGGTGGGGAACGCCCAATAAAATCCTCTCTCTATCTCTGTGTGTGTGTCTCTCTCTTCTCTCTCTTTCTCTCTCTTTTCCCTCTTCTCTCCTCTCTCCCTCTCTCATTCTTTTTTTTTCTCCCTCAGCTGAAAAAACAGGGTTGAATTTATACAATTTGAATATGATCAGTGGAAAATCCTAAAATACATTAATAAGGAATTAAGTTAGTAAAGCTTTTTTAGCAGAGTAACTGTTCATTAAATCTCCAGACTTAGAGTCGCCAATAGAAATACTTTGGGATATGGGTTAGTTAAGGATTTATTAAGTTTTTACCAGGTGCATAAAAACATTATAAAAACTATACACTAGAGGAGAGTGATGTAAGAGCAATATAAATCAGAAGTGTATATTTATGCTATTTTCTCAATTTTGCTCAATTACTAGATGAAATGAAGAAATCACAGGACTTATTGAAACATATAATTTAATTAGTGAGTCTAATGGAGTTATTGGAAGTGGTGGTAGAATGAATTACAAATATTAATATGTTGGGGATAGTGAAATCCTTAGCACCTAATTCTCAAACAGTTTGTGCTTATAGATAATGGAATTATTTTAAATGGTAGATTTTAGAGGCACATACTTAAAGGGATTAATTGGTCTGAATTGTGTCCCCTAAAATTTATATGTTGAAGTCTTAATGCCCAATGTGATTTCATTTGGTCCTGTACGAGGTAATTAAGTTTAAATGAGATCATTAGGGTAGGGCCTTATTCTAGAGGATTAGCGATCTTCTAAGAAGATGCAGATCTCTCCCTCTTTCTCTCTCTTTCTCTCCAAACACACACACACACATACACACACACACACACACACACTCAGGAAAGGCCATTCAAGGACATAGCATAAAGAGAACTACTTCCCACAAGCCATAAAGAGAGGCCTCACCAGAAACCAGTCCTGCTAGAACTTGATTTGGGTCATCTAGTCTCCAGAACTGTTAGAAAATAAATTTCTGTTGCTTAAGAAACCTTATTATGTGGCTTAAGTAAGACAGGGAGTAACAGAATCAAAACAACCTTAAAACTTCATTAAGAATTATTACATCACCATTATGTTTTATAACATATCATTGGATAAATAAATCTATCCACTTGTCATTGGTCATATTTTAGGTCTGTTTCACCAAGTATAATTGCTTTTTTTCCTGATGTCATTTTCTTATATATTCAAGAAGTAAATTCTTTTTTTGTCTTTTTTCTCATCTTTTTTTTTTCTGTTAATTGACAAATAATAATCTTACATAACTACGGAGTACAATGAGATGTTTTGATATATGTATACATTGTGGAATAATTGAATCAAGCTAGTTGACTTTTCCATCGCCTGACATACTTACCAATTTTTTGTGGTTAGAACATTTGAAATTTACTCCCTTAGCAACTTTGAAAGGTACATTATTATTCACTATAGTCACCATGCAATACAATAGACCTCAAAAACTTACTCATACAAGAGAGAGGTTCTATTGAGGTTTATGCATAAAGTCCCTCAACAATAGCACATTAAAGTATAGCCAGTAGATAATCCATAATAAAGAGATGGCTTTTTAATAGCTTGGCTACATAGTAGTCTGGTATACCCATCAATCAACAAATACGAATCAAGCGTCTACTACATGCGAAGCATTATGTTAGGCATAATAATCAACAACATTTGTTGCCTTTCTTTTAAAAAGGGCAGGATCTCTATTATGTAAAAATATTAACAGTTTTTAATATCAGCAGTGTTTCTTGTGTAACTTGAACTATAAACACTGCAGAAAGTGTATCACTGCTATAATGACTAATATTCATGATCACTAAATGTTATTTTCCTAAACGTATTCACCTACCTAATGAATGTGTATATATGTAGTTTTGTGTGAATGATACTCTGACAAGTGCTGAAGTTAAAACATAGTCCAGCAATGCAGCCATATTTTACTGTCATAAAAGACAGATGATAGTTCTATTCCTGAATTTAAGATACATAATATGAGTTTCTGTGCTGCATTATGTATTCTGGAATTATCTGTAAAATCTTTAACATGGAAAATTATATGCAGTCAAGATACAACTCATAAATTTAATGAACTACTAAGTTTGCCAGGAGGTCAAGCTTTATCATAAGTGTAATTATAAACTGCACTGGTAAGAAAACCTCAATGCCATTAATCATGAATGATCTTATTTGCTCATTTCTGTGGGATAAGGTCAATCATTGAGTTGTTTTGTACCTAGAATGGGGGGGAAAGACTTTGTAGTGAGCATATCATAAGAAATAGAAAATTAAGGACAATGGTTATTGGGTGCTTACCACAATTTTGTTTTTGGTCTTTAAAATATTTAATAAACAAATTCAGCAAAGTCTCAGGTTACAAAATCAATATTATTTTAATTTTTGTTAAAAAGCATTTTGAATTTTCAGAATCTTTGGAATAAAGAAAATATGAAAGGTTGAAAAAGAGTTAATGAGTAATTGACATGACAGGCTTTGTTCATTATTTTAAAATCATACCTTGACACTGTAAAATATTTCCAGATTCCTCTGTGCAGTAGATTAGGGTTTTGGCATGTGAAAAATATTTTTCACACACAGAAACAACTTTCGTAACAATTTTCATTGTGTCTTTGTGTATGCATTCTTACACATGTAAACTAAGTGTTAAATATAATATTAAAATTTAAAAAATCTTTGATATAAAAAAGAATCAACAGTAAAATAAAGTATGTTATCCTTGTTCTTTAATTTTCCACATATTTAATATGACTTTATCAACTTAGACAAAATGGACATTGAGAAAATACTAATAAAGATTTGCTTTAAAATATCAAGAAATGCATGTACAAAGTTGGCACACATTAGACTTGAAGCTGCTTAAACATATTTGTGGTTGTGTTTCTCAAAGAATTTCCACAAAATACTCATATTCGCTGTCATTTCCACAGTAAATGGTTGAATAGTTGAGTAAATAATTATGAAGAAAACAAGGTAGTAATTAAAATGAAAAATGTTTGCAATGGTCTAGACACCATAGATTATAGATAGTATTTTTGTCTTCATCATGTGGATATTTAGAGAAATTTTAAAACAGTATACTTAACCTGCCCTTGTAGGACCGTCTACATCTATTCCATTATGATGTTCCAGCAAAAGTTACATAAAAATGCTAGACATAAATGTGCCAGTTTTGGTTCAGAAAAGTCATGTACTCAATGTAGTATTCATGGGCAGTGATGAGTGAGCCCCAAGAAGTGGGCAGGTGCTCTCATACTGCCTGCTTCACTCTGATGCTCTGAACAATAAAGCTGGTCCATTGGGACAGAATCAAACTCAAAAAAAATATAATTCCAAAACTCAGAAATCCAAGATAACTTCATCTTGGTATTAGTAGAAAATCCTTTGGAAAAATCTTTAAAACTTTGTTTTTAAATGACTAATTTTTCAAGCCTGAGAGGATCCCACACCTAAGCCAAAAGAATATCACTTGATATACTCAAAGAAGTAGTATTAATTGTGTGCATTTTCTTTTATGATTTTTATTTATTGTTGATTTCTTATTTTTAATATATTTTTAAAAATTATAAAAATACTTAAAAATTATAGGTACTCTGATAGGAGCCATATTATAGGTGATTGAATCCTGATTCCATTACTTACTAGCTGTTGAACTTAAGAACATTATTTAATCTGTATATGCCCTGTTTTTCTCATCTTAAAAATGGAGATAATGCAGTACTTTACCAGTAGTGCTATTCTAATATTTAATGCATTAGTATAAATATAAAGCAATTTGAATAGTTTTTGGACTATATCAATTATTTTGTCAGTGGTCACTTTTATTCTTATTCTAAAAAGACATTAAACAAAAACCTTTTTTTATGTGAATTTTAACATCTTAGGGAATTTTAGTGTTACTAGATTTGTGGAGAACTAAATCTAAATTCTTTGTAATAGCATTTCCAAAGTACTTTGGGAAGGTTTTGGAAGAAATTCCATATTTGTCAAGGTTATCTTTTGTGTACATGCAAACATGAATTTAAATAAAATAAAGGACATATCTTTACAAATGTTTAATGGCCCATTTCATGTGAGTGTGGCATGCTTTGTCAATATTTGAAGCCATCAGCAAACTCAGCCATATGATTTCATTAGAGATGAGTCATTACAATACTTAAATTAGTTTTGCATTAAATAAATTACAGTCTTAGTGTTTACTAAGGATAATTAATTTCTTATCCTTAATTTTCAGTGTCCAATCTTATTTTCTGTAAAAGAAATTCCTAGCTGTGGAGAAGAGAGGTAAAGGATTGACATAATTTTCAGATGAAGAGGATCTATGTTAGAATTCAAAGGATTAAGGAGAATTTTCAGTAGCACTAACTGTGAGGGAAGGCAATTTGGATGTGTCAAACTTGGAAGAAAAAACTTGAAACAATAAAATGTGGATTATTCAGAGAAACTGGTGAGTAGACCACTTTAGCCTTAGCATATGTTTTATAAAAAGAAATAGTTTCAGGAGAGGAGTCTGAGAAGATGGTAGAAAAGAAGCACTAGGAATCTATCTCACCACTTAGAGAATAATTACTAGTAGTCATATAACTATTGGGAACTCTAGAGTCTATTGAAAGCTTGCAACTTTCATGAGAAGATTTTAATGGAAATTTGTGATTAATTTCAGTTGATTTCAACTTTTAGCCCAGCAGCAGGTACCTATCTCTGGTCCCCAGCCCTGTGGCAGCTGGCTGTGCCTGTGTTCCTGAAGCATCCATACAGCTTCCAGGAACCAGGAAGATGAAGAACAATGAAGATACTGGAATTCAAATAGTGGAGATTTGTGTTCTTATCGCTTATTGCCATTTCTTATCACAGAGTTGCAGAAAGGCAGGCAGCCATTGCTTTACATTCTTGCATCCTTATTACAAACCACTCCCTTTCTAGCTAAAGTAAATTCCAGGGTGGTTAAAAGGCCAGTGTCCTTCTCTTCCTTTATTTTTCTCTTTTTCTGTTTTTGATTGTCAGCCATTAAAAACTAAGACATTTAAAGACATCTGAATGTACAGGGGATATTAGAAAGTCACCACTCATGCACAGGAAAAGGTACAGACTTACAAAAGACCTGAGGACTTTAAGATTACACCTTAAGCTGATTCTCAGTATGGAGGCTATAGCAATAAAAAAAAAAAAATTAAAAAAGGGAAACAGAAAACCATGAGAAATGGGGTGACTCTGATGTCCAGAGATGCCAAATTATTAATATTAGATTCAAATGTCCAGTTTTGACAATAACAAAAAATCACAAGGAATACAAAACAACAGGGAAATATGACTCATTTAAAGGCAGGGGCAACAGAAACTCTTCCTGAGGAAGACCAGGTGTCAGACATACTAAATACAGCCTTTAAAACAGCCATCTTAAAGATGCTGAAAGAAATAAAGAAGGTGATAGAAAAAGTTAAGATCATCATGAACAAAATATCAACATAAAAAACGTAAAAAGACACCAAAAAGAAGTTCTAGAGCTGAAAAGTACAATAACCAAAGTGAAAATTTAATAGAGACATTAAAGATATATTTGAGTAAACAGAAAAAAAGTCACTGAACTTCAAGATAGGATAATTGAAAATATCGAGTTTCAGGAAAATAAAGAATAAAAGATTAGAAAAATGTGAAGAGAGCACTGTATGGGCGATGGACACACAACTTTGACTCAAACTATACAAAAGTAATTCATGTAACCAAAATATCTATATCCCCATAATATTCTGAAATAAATAAAAAAGAAAAAAGAAAATAAAAAAAGAAAAAGGTGAAGAGAACCTAAGAGACCTGTGGAACACAATCAAGCCAGCCAACATATGCATTGTGGGAGTGTCATAAGTGAGAGAGAGAAAAAGGAGATGAGGGATTATTTGAAAAAAAAATACTGGCCCCAAATTTCCCAAATTTGATGAAAATCATGAGTATAAATATCCAAGACCTTCAAAAACTCCAAATAGGATGAATTCAGAGACCCACACCGACACATGTTATAATCAAACTGTTGAAAACCAAAGACAAACTGAATCTTGAAAGCAACCTGAGAGAGGGTTCTTGTCACGTACAAAGCATCCTTAATAAGATTATCATCAGGTTTCTCATCAGAAATATTGAAGGCTAGCAGGCAGTGAGCTGTTGTATTCCAAGTGCTAAGAGAAAAAAAAATAATATCTGTCAAACAAAAATTCTATATCTGGCAAAACTGTCCTTCAGAAACGAGGAAGAAATTAAGACATTCTCTGAGAAACAAAAACAAAGAGTTACCACTAGACCTTCATTGCAAGAACTTCAACAAGTCCTGCAAATTGAAATGAAAGTACACTAGATAGTAACTCAAAGATGTATAAAGAAATAAAGATCCTAGTAAAAGTAAATATATGGGAAATTATAAAAGCTAATGTTATTATCACAATGGATTATAACTACACTTTTTGTTTTCTATATGATTTGAGAAACTGAGACATTAGAAATTATTAGTCTAAAAGCTAATATTAGTTTAACTTCAATTTGTAATTCCACATTTTGTTTTTGACGTAATTTAAGAGGCTAATGCATTAAAATTTCTTAGTTAATATTTTTGGACATACAATGTACAAATATGTAATTTTGTGATGTCCATAACTGGAAGAATTGGGAACAAGCTATGACTGAGCAAAATTTTTGAATGTTATTGAAGTTGTTTTTAGAAATTTAAATTAGTGTTATAATTTTAGAATGTTATATATAATCACCATGGTAACAACAAAGAAAATAGTAATAGAACATACACAAAAGGAAATGAGAAGATAATTAAAACACTTCACACAAAAATTACGTAAAAGAGACCATGATCTAGAAAATGAGTTTCACATCACAAATAGAAAAATCTCCTGGTCATGGATTGGTAGAATCAACATCGTTAAAATGTCCATACTGCCCAAAGTGATTCACCAGTTCAGCCCAATTTCCATCAAAATACCAGTGTCATATTTCACAGATCTAGAAAAATAATCCTAAACTTCATTTGGTGAAGCTTAGGTGAACCAAAAAAGAGCCAAAGCTATCTTAAGTAAAAAGAACAAATGTGAAGGCATCACATTACCTAACTTCAAATGATACCACGAGGATATGGTAACCAAGACAGCATGGTACTGGAAAACTAGAGACATAGACCCATGGAATAGAATAGGGAACTCAGAAATAAAACCATCTACCTACAAGCAACTGATCTTCGACAAAGAAGATAAAGACATGCACTGGGGAAAGGAAGCCCTATTCAATAAATAGTGCTGGGAAAATTGGATAACCACATACAGAAGAATAAAACATATCTCTCACCATATACAAGAATCAACTCAAGATGGATGAAACACTTAAATGTAAGACATGAAACCATAAAAATTCTGAAGAAAATGAAGGGAAAACTCTTCTAGACATTGGCCTAAGTAAAGAATTTATGACTGAGACACCAAAGGCAATTATAGCAACAAGAAAAATAAATAGGTGGGACTTAATTAAATTAAAAAGCTTCTGCACAGAAAAGGAAATAATTAACAGAGTGAAGAGACAACCTGCAGAATGGGAGAAAATATCCACAAACTATACATTTGATGAAGGACTGTATCTAGAATTTACAAAGAATTCAAACAAATCAGCAAGAAAAAAACACAAACAACCCCAACAGAAAGTGCTCAAATGACATGAACAGAAATTTTGTGAAAGAAGGTAGACAAGTAGCCAATAAACGTGTGAAAAAATACTCAACATTGCTAATCATCAGGGAAATGCAAATTAAAACCTCAATGAGATACTGCCTTCCCTGTATCACAATGGCCATTATTAAAAAGTCAAAACATAATAGATGTTGGCATGGAAGCAGAAAAAAAGGAACACTTATACACTGTTGGTAGGACTGTAAATTAGTATAATCTGTATGGAAAACAGTATGGAGATTCCTCAAAGAAATAAATATAGACCTACAATAATTCAGCAATCCCACCATTAGGTAACTGCCAAAAAGAAATGAAGTCATTTAATCAAAAAGCCACCTGTACTCACATGTTTATTGCAGCACAACTCACAATTGCAAAGATGTGGAACCAACCTTAGGGACCATGAACTCATGAGTGGATAAAGAAAATGCGCACACACACACACACACACACACACACACAACACACACACACACACCATGGAATACTACTCAGCCATATAAAGGAATGGAATAATGTCTTTTGCAGCAATGTGGATGGAAATTATCCTAAATTAAGTATCTCAGGAATGGCAAGTCAAACACCATATGTTCTCACTAATAAGTGGGAGCTAATAGATGGCTATCCATGGGCACAAAGCTATATAAAGGACATGGAAAACCAGGAAGGGGGAAGAGTAAAGGGGTGGGTATATGATAAAAACTTGTGTCTGGTACAATGAACGCTATTCTGGTGATGTGCATACCAAAAGTTCTGACTTAAGCATTGTACAAGATATCCATTTAATAAACACATGTATACCCTCTTAATTAGTATTTTGAAATAAAAAAATGCCATCCAAAGTATAAAATTAAAAAAAAAAAGAAAATGAGGATCACAAAAGCTATACGGTATACAGAATAAAAACAGCAAAATGACATAAAATGAAATTATCCTGGAGCAATAATTACTTCATATAGATGTATAGAAATAAATAGATTAAATTCTCTAATCAAAAGATAGAGGTAGACAAAAAAAATTAAAATAACCCAGGATTCAACTATATACACTCCATAAGAGGTTCACTTTAGATCCCAAAACACAAATAGTTTGAAAGTAAAAGGGTGGAAAAACTATTTCATGCAAACAGTAACCAAAAGGGAACAGAGGTGGCTTATACTAATATACTCTGAGCAGACTAAAATACCTAGAAAACAAAAATGATCTAAAATTAACATCACTTTACAATATATGGTCATAGCAAAAGAATAACAAACTAAACTTAAAGCTAGCAGATAGAAAGAAATAATAAAGATTAGAGCAGATATAAAAATAGAGAAAAGAAAAACATTAGAGAAAACCATTGAAATAATTTTTGGTTCTTCAAAAACATCAACAATATTGACAACCCTTTAGCTAGTTTGACTAAGATAGAGAAGACTCAAATTATTAAAATCAGAATTGAAAGTGGGGACATTATGACTGATTTTACAGAAATTAAAAGGATTATAACATAGTACTCTGAGCAAGTTTGCATCAATAAACTGTATAATCTAAATTAAATTAACAAATTCCTAAAAACATAAAACCTACCATAATGAAATCATGAAGAAATAGAAAATCTGAATAGACACATAACTAATGTGGCTATTCAATCAGTAATGAAAACCTCTTGACCCAAAAAGTTCTGGACCTGATGGCATCTCTGGTGAATTCTACCCAACATTAAAAAAAAAAAAAATTAGCACAGTTTTTCTCAAACTTTTGCAAAAAATTGTAAAGAAGGGAACTCTTCCTACCTCATTCAATGATGTCAGTATTACCCTGATACCAAAGCCAGATGAACTTGCTCCAAGAAAATAAAACTACAGTCAGAGATCCCTTAAGAACATTGATGCAAAAATTCTCATGAAAATACTAGCAAAAAAAATTTAACAGTATATTAAAAGAATTATACAACCAAGTAGGATTTATTCCTGGAATTCAAGGATGGTTTGATATATGAAAATTGATTAATGTAATACACCATGTTAATGAAATTTAAGAAAAAAAACACATAATCATCTCAACTGATACAGAAAAAGCATTTGACAAAATTTAACATCATTTTATGACAAAAACACTCCACAAACTAGAAATAGAAGGAAATTACTGCAACATAATAAAAGGCATATATGAAAAACCCACAGTGATCACTATACCTGCTGATGAAAGACTGAAATCTTTGCTTCTGAGATCAGGAAAAAGACAAGGATGCGTGCTTTTAACACTTATATATACCTTAGTGCTGAAAGTCCTAGCAAAGGAATTAAGCAAGAAAAAAAATAAAAGGCATCCAAGTTGAAATGGAAAAAAAAAATCATCTGTGTTCACAGATGATATGATCTTATGTGTCTAAAAACCTAATGAGTACATGCACACACAATCTTTTAGAACTAATAAATACAGGCAAATTATTAATAGCAGGATAATAAGTCAGCACATAAAATCAGTTGTAACTCTATACAGTAAGAGGGGACAAACTGAAAAAATATTGAGAAAACAATTCCATTTATAATAACATCAAATAGAATAGGTACTTAGGAATTAATCAAATTGGTGAAAGACTGGTGCAATGAAAACTATAAAACATTTCTTAAAGAAATTAAAAAAGATAAATGAATGAAAAGACATTTCGTGTTCACGAATTGGAATACTTAATATTGATAGGATTTCAATACTACCCAAAGAAATCTATAGATTTAATGAAATCCCTATCAAAATCCCAATACTGTTCTCTGCATAAATAGAAAAACGTATCCTAAAATTCCTATGAAATCCCAAGCGATTTCAAATAAGCTAAATATTTCTGAAAAAGGAGAAACTTGAAGAATCCACACTACTGATGTCAAAACTTACTACCAAGCTGTAGAAATCAAAACTGCGTGGCATAAAGTATTTGTATTGGCATAAAGACAGCTATATAAACCAACGGAATAGAATAAACTCTCAAATACGTGATCAAATGATTTTCAACCAGGGTACCATAACCATTCAATTGGGAAAGAATAGTCTTTTCCACAAATGGTACTAGGAATACGGGTTATCTACATACAAGAGAATGAACTGTTATCTAACATCACATTCAAAACTTAGACTAGTCAAAGATCTAAAAGTATAAAACTCTTTGAAAAAAATATAGAGTGAAAGTTTCCAGACACTGGAAGGAATAAATGAGATGAAAGAATCATTATACAATGATTTGACAGACAATAAAAAAAAATTAACTTCATGAAAATTAAAAACTTTTGTGTATCAAGGACACTATCAACAGAATAAAAAGGCAATCTATGGAATGGAAAAAAATATTTGCAAGTCATATATCTGATAGAAGATTAATGTTCAAAATACATGGAGGAATCCTAAAACTTAACAATAAAAATCAATCAACCTGATCCAAAAATGGGCAAAAAACTTACATAGACATTTCTTCAAGAGAGATATACAAATGGCTAATAAACTCATCAAAAGATGCTCAACATCATTAAACATTAGTGGAATGCAAATCAGAACCAAACGAAATACTATCTTTCTCCCATTAGAAGGGTTATTATAAAATGCCTGAAAATAACATGTACTCACAAGTATGTGGAGAAATTGGAATACTTGGGTATTGTTGGTGGGAATGTAAAATGGTACATAGCTGTGAGAAACAATGTGATAGTTCTTCACAAAATTAAAAATAGATGTACCATGTGATTCATAAATTCCACTTCTAGGTATTTATGCAAAAGAATCAAAATTAGAATCTCAAAGAAGTATTAGCACTCCTGTATTCACCATAGCGCTATTCACAATAGCCAAGATGTGAAAATAACCTAAATGTCCATCAACAGATGAATGGATAAAGACAACATGCTGTATGCATACAAAGAAATACTATTATGCTTTAAAAAAGAAGAAAATTCTGTAATATCCAATGACTTGAATTGGATATTCTGTAATATTCAATGACTTGGATAAACCTTGAGGATGTTATGCTAAGGGAAAGAAGTCAGTAAAAACAAACAATGCATGATTTTACTTATGTGAAGTAGTAGACTCGTCAAAATCATAAAGCTACAAAGTACAATGGTAGTTTCCAGATTCTAGGGAGAGGGAGAAATGGAGAGAGTTATTTTTTAATGGGTGTAGAGTTACAATTTTGCAAGTTGAAAAAGTTCCGTGAATAGATGGTGGTGATAGTTGTACAATATGAATATATTAAATATCACTGAACTGTACATTTAAAAATGGAAAATTTTATGTTACTTATATTTTACCACAATTTAAAAAATGGTACAAGTGAGATAGATTGGACAAGTAGGGAAAGAGAAGGTGTCGAATGGATCAAAGGAGGGAATCCAGAAGCAGATCAATTCATGCAGGAGACTTGATATGTGACAAGGAGTGTGGTGATCAGCAGGAAAGAACAAACTAATAAGTGGGGCTAAGATAATTGGTTATCAGTATGAAAAAGAGAAGATTGGGTTTCTATATGATGTCAATCACAAAAGGTGAATTTCAGATGGATTAAACACCTAGATGTGATAAGCATAATTTTTAACATTTCTAGAAGGGAGGTAGGAGACTATCTTTATGATCTCAGGGTAGGAAAAGATGTCTTAAAAAAGATGCAGAAAGAATGCACAGACCAAGAAAATGTTCACAAATCTACATATATTAAAATGTAAAACCTCTGAGCATAAAAAATACCATAAGCAAAATGAAAAGACAAACCAGAGAGAAGCAGAAAGTTTGCATGTGTATGTGTGTGTGTGTGTGTGTGTGTGTGTGTGTGTGTGGATTAATGTCCAGAATGTGTTAATTATTTCAACAAATCAATACATAAAAAGATCTTCCCCTTTAAAAATCAGGAGAATAGGCAAAAGAGATACAGCTGGGAAATTCACAGTGGAAGAAATCATAATGTGGAAAGAAAAAAAAAAAAAAACTCCTGCGAAAGGGAGTTCGATTTTAACATGAATTTGAACTTTAGGAATTTACCATTTTCAATAGGTCAACACAGTTGAATGTAGGTGCCTTAATATTATTCCATCATAGTAACCAGGGAAGTGTTAAAGTTAGCTATCATTTCATACCTATATGATCATCAAAAGTTGAAATCTGATGATACCGTTTACTGGTGAGAATGTGACACATAACAGGCCCTTATATATCCTGTCAGGGGGTGACTCTGAGGAACAATTTGGTGGCATTTAGTTAAGTCAAAGAAGTACATATCCAAGTCCCATATATTGCTAGTGAGAATGAAAAATGGTGCAGCCTCTTTGGAAAACAGTCTCATAGTTCCTCAAACAATTAAACATAAAGTTAGCATATAATGCAGCAATTCCATTCCTACGTATATACCTAAGAGAAATGTCCACACAAAACTTGTATGCAAATGTTAATAGCAACATTATTTATAATAACCAAAAGGTGGGGGAAGAGCCAAATGTCCATGAACACATGAACAGATGAATAAAATGTGGTTTATTAATACAAAGAAATATTATTCGGCCATGAAACCTTTTTGTGCTTATATGTGCTACAGCTTGGATGAACCTTGAAAACATGCTAAGTGAAAGAAGCCAATCTTCTTTCAAAAATCCATGTATTAAAGGATTCCATTCACAAGTCCAAAATGGGGAAATGTATAGAACAGAAAGTAGATTAGTGGTTGCTTATAGCTAGAGGGATTGGGAAATAAGGGTGACAGCTAAAGGGTATGGGTTTTTTGAGATAATGCAAATGTTATTAAAATGACTGTGATAATGCATATACATGTCTTTTAATACAGTTAGAACCATAAAACTGTACATTTTAATGAGTGACTTCTGTGCTATGGGAATTATAGCACAATAAAGGTGTTTGAAAAAAAGAAATGGTAGGTCTTAAAACAGGAAGAATATCTTAGACATTCAACTCAAAGAGCTTCTGGTTTTAGAGGGTGTCATTTGTTTTTCAAAAAATTAGTCTTATAAAAGTTAAAATCACTTATAGCTCATTTTCAAAATTCTTATAATTATTTAAAAAAGAAAATATACTTATGTAATTCTAACACTAAGAATGGAAGAATTTTGAAAATCAAATCATGTGGATTGTTTCAGATTGAGAAGGAAAAGAATTTTACTGATTAGAATGTATCTAGAACCAGAAAGCTCAAGTCTAGCTTTCTTTTTTTTTCTTTGTAATTGAGGGAAAGTTAACAGTTGTTACTTTAAATATACTCATACTAAAAAATGAAAGATCATAACTCCTTTCAGTTTTGATGTTTTTAGATGTCAAATGTACTAGTTAGGATTCTTCAGAGAAATAGAACCTATAGTATATATATATATATATATATATATTCATATACCTGTACACTTATGGACAGAGGGACATATTAAGAGAGAGAGAGAGAGATTTTAAGGAATTGGCCCATGAGGTTATGGGGGCTGGCAAGTTCGAAATCTGTGGAGCAGGCAGCAGCCTGGAAATTACAGTAAGAGTTCACGTTGCAGTCCTGAATCCAAAATATGCTGGGCAGGCTGGCAGTCAGGAAACAGGCTGGATTTCTTGGAGCAGAATTCACTCTCACTCAGGAAATCTCATATTTTGTCATTAAAGCCTTCAACTGATTGGATAAGGCCCACTCACATTATCAAGGATAACTTTCTATACTTAAAGCGAACTGATTGTAAATGTTAATTGCCTCAACAAAGTACCTCTACAACATCTAGACGAGTGTTTTACCAAACAGTTGGGCATTATTAGTCTAACCAATCTGACACACAAAATTAACCATCACAGCACGTGTGACACTTAACATAGTGCTCAAAAATGATGACAATTATTTTGTTCCCAACTGTTCTTTACTACAAATAACTCACTTAATTCAGAGATTCATCATCTTTTGCCTAGATATTTTAGCAGTTTGTTTTCTAATATTCCTTCTCACATCGCTAGTTACTCTAATTCATCCACCACACAAATATATACATGTTAAAAATACATATCATTTACAGACTCCCATGGGGTTATTAAATGCCATTGAAGTGACACTCAGGGTCATCTATGTAACTGGTGTGACATCTGGCTCATGATGTGAGCTCCTGCCACTCTATCACAGAGCACCGGTTTTTCTCTGCCTGAACCAAATTCTTTATAATTTCTAGGTGAATGACTTTCTGCTCATTTGTGTCTCTGTTTCATCTCCCTTTGTGTACCTTGTTATTTCTTTTTTTTCCTTTTCCTTCAGAACTCTTTATCAAATACTTTCTCTTCTCTTTTCTTTGATAACTTTTTCCCAATCCTTATTCCAGGCTAAGCGAATTGCTTGCTTTTCAGGATTCTGACATTCCTCTATTTTATAACAAATTATTTAACTTTTAATATTATTTATTTACATTGTTATCTTCCACCACTGACCTATGAATAACAGGTAGTATACAGGATATGCTAAACATTTTTTTCTCTCTCTTTTTCTCTTCTCTTCTTCCTCCTCCTTCTCTTCCTCCTCCAAACTTTAGCTCATGGCAAAATATAGGTTTAACAAATTTCTGATTGCATTGAGAAATTAATGAAAAGCTAATTGTTGTTCCCATGTACAATGGAAAGCCAAAAGTTTCATGGATGGCATAATATGAAAACTGTCATGTGTGAAAAGACAGATCTGGTAGAGGAGTTCATGATAGACTGTAAGCAATTGCGTTTAGAGGCAGAGAGCTGGGTGTAGAGGCCATTATTATAATCTAGAGCTGCAATGATAACAACGTATATCAGTACAACAAATTTTTATATTGAGATCTATATTGATTACTGTCCAAAAATAAAAATTATCTTATAAATATTCATGTAAAGGAAATAAAAAAATGAAAGAAATGTATTTCTAAAAATTTTTTGCAAAAAATAAAATTCCTCTGAGACTCCTTCTCTGATATTGCTAATATTTTTTCAGTCTATTCAGGATAAAATAAAATCACAAATCCATCCTTCCAATGGCAACCTTAAAGAATATCCAGGTTTTTATTTATCCAAATCTACGTGTTTGGGGAAATCATTTGTCCAAATTATATTGCCTGTATTTATTGCAAATTGTAATGTTTATGTAATTCTCAAAATACAAACAAAAATTATCAAGTTCTCTTTATCACCTATATTTTTACTGGCAATAGGGACTTACTTTAAAATTGTATTAAAATCTTAAATGATTAGAATGGTTTAGTGTCTTAGGAAGACTTTAAATTTCTGTGATACAGTTGCTTACTTTATCCCTAATAAAAATTTTGAACCATTTTATTGACTTTCCCAGGTAAGCGGTTAAGGTAGCACTTTTCAAACATGTCTTAGAAATCTCATGTTTCCTACTAAAAGTCAATAAGACTTTGCCCCACATTCTATAAAATATTCATGTTTTTTTCAATACAAAAGTAATTATTTTATTCTCATTAAAATATATTCCAGAAAAATATGATAAATATACACAAATATAAGATACTCATATATGTGTGCACACACCCACACCCACACTCTACTGCTGGTGCCAAGTACATTCTGGGATAAGTCTTGAGTGTAGAGTCCTATTATACCAGAGCTGTAGTAGAAGTAGATACGAAAGAGGCCAGCAAATGTCATGTTCTATCTTGTCAGTTTTTTACTGCAGTGTGCTCGTTCCTAGTCAGTACAGTGATTCGGGAAAACCACCATGGAGTGAAGCCTGAACATTTATACCATTAACATCCTCAAGTGTTTGACAGGATGAGTGTTTCCACTATAAATAAATTTGGACTAATTTTTTGTTTGTTTACCTCATTCATCTTCATTATTGAAGATAATTGAAAGCAGGTTTACCTTTTCATTTTGTCTGGAACAAAATATTATGTTCTTACTTTTAGTTATAAGATATAAAAACAATCTCCTTTACCACATTCTAGTATTAGCCATATATAAAGTCTAATGGATCTCATTTCAAATTTGAGATTAGAAAAATCAATTATCAAGAAGCTTGTATCATTTCTTTACTCAATATTTAGGTAGGAAATACTAACGAATCACGATGGAATAACTCTGTTTGGGTTTAATGAGAAAAAAAACAACAAACAAAAAACGAGACCTCACCCTTGAAATATCTCAAACATCTTGACTTATAAACTTGCAACGTATTCAGGTGTATAGTGACATTAATATATTATATATGTAAATGTGACAGATGATGCAATCTCACATAAGTAAAATATGATAACAGAGTTTGAGGTATGTCTGGGAAAATATGCAGTTACAATATACAATTTAAAGGAAAATTAATTTGCATAGCTGTGTAAAAATCACCTGGTAAAAAAAATCACCTATATCAGGTAAGAACTCCATTAAACTCTTTAGTGTCTTATAATTGGTTAAATAACATGTTTATGACTTTTCCACCTAAAGTCAGAGATTTTCAAAAGAGATATAAAATGAAATTCTTCTCCTTAATAAGCATGTTTCAGACTATTTCCCTCCAGTTAACTGTGGCATATATCAGTGTAAGGAAAACCTGAGCAACTTGAACACTGATAACTATACTTGTGCTGCTTTTAAGCTGTTTACACAGGCCTTATATGTCACTAGGTAAGTGTAAATTGCTTTGCAGACTTCCTTGGGCTTTAAACTTTTTGAAGGCAGGAG
The DNA here is from genome assembly GCA_963575035.1 of Avahi laniger. Classification (NCBI taxonomy): domain Eukaryota; kingdom Metazoa; phylum Chordata; class Mammalia; order Primates; family Indriidae; genus Avahi; species Avahi laniger. The sequence continues at coordinate 20,894 of CAUYSK010032129.1, forward strand.
CTCAAATTCTGTAATGCTTTAGCACAGGGCCATGGACCAGTACCAGTCTGTGGCCTGTTAGGAACTGGGCTGCACAGCAGGAGGTGAGTGGTGGGCAAGTGAGCAGCTTCATTTGCATTTATAGCTGCTCCCCACTGCTCACATCACCTCCTGAGCTCCACCTCCTGTCAGATCAGCTGTGGCATTAGATTCTCATACCAGCATGGACCCTACTGTAAACCACACATACAAGGGATCTAGGTTGTACACTCCTTATGAGACTCCAATGCCTGATGATCTGAGGTGGAGCTGATGCTAATGCTGGGGAGAGGCTGCAAATACAGATTATCATTAGCAGAGAGGTTTGACTGTTCAATAAATGCATGCGTTTGAATTATCTCGAAACCATCCCCCCTTTCCCTGCCCTGTCCATGAAAAAATTGTCTTCCATGAAACCAATCCCTGGTGCCAAAAAGATTGGGGACCACTGCTTTAGCATATATAAGTGTATAATGAGCTATGGAGGTAGCAGGCATGGTATGGGTTTTCCACTGAAAATAATAAAGGCTGTTCAGGGAACATTGTTGTAACTTGTGCCAGGCATGTGATTTGGAAGATAACTGGATGCTGACAGTTTCTAGGTCAGGTCAACCCTAGAGAGTGAGTATAAATGTTGCCAGGAAGGAAGGAAGGAAGGAAAGGATGGAAACCATCCATCCACTGTGTGCTATTTAGGAACACTGGTTATCTATGCTATCTATGTTTGCGATGTTCTATTCAACATTTTAGAAAAATCAAAAGAAAATCAGTACTTTATCATAAAAAGTACTAATATTAGTGATGGGACATCTGAACTTTACCTATCTCTTTCTTGAGAATAGAGGGTAGTCTTTATCACAATTTAAAGTGTTTTGATTCGTTTATCTAGCATATGTTTTAGAATTGTAGACTTTTAAACTATAGATTTAGGTCCTATGTAATCCACTGTATTTAATATTTTAGAGTTTCCACTAAGCAGACCTTTTGAATGAAATAAAAATATAGATTATAATCAGTGAAAATTCCTAAATATTACACCCTTTCTCTTTCGTTGCAAATAAATTCTTGCATATCTATCATTCTTACATTTGCCCATATAGGGTTATCCTAGAGTGATGTCAAGTTATTTTATTCAGCAGTCTAAACAAAAATTTAAGGAAAATAATATGATTATAAAGGTGTCCATTTTAAGATGTGAATCATCTTACACAACTCCTGAGGTAAAAAGATCCCAGTTAAGAAGAGTTCAGTATTTTAGTGACTTACTGTGTTTTATTAAATTGCATGCAGAGAACGCCCTAAGGGGAACAGTGGTCTATATTAATGTCAAGTCTCTTCGTGTCAGAAAGAAACAACTCCAGACATCTTAGATAGTGTGGGAGAGGAGCTCTCCCCTTGTTCTCTTTCTTAAGTACAGTAAAAAAAATGAAAATAAGAAAAGAAATCCCATCTTTTATGATACCATTAATCAACCATAGCCTAATATGTACTAATCTATAAACTCTAAGAAACATGGAGTATAATTTTCCCAGAGCCAGCCAGGAAAGGATTGAAAACAAATATATACTTTAACAGATTTTGAGAAACATAGGGAAATAGATAAATTGACAGTTTTAGCTGGTTATTTCAATACTTCTTTATGGTAAATAGTGGAAAAAACTAGATAGAAAGTAAGTAGAATATAAAAGATTTGATCAACACAACCAACCAACTTGACATAATTGACATTTACAGAATCCATGGCATGTTCAAGTACACACACTGAGCCACGAAACAAGTCTCCATAAAGAACTGAAAATAGTCCTGAGTTCTATTCTATGAGCACAAATAAATTAGAAACCAAAACAAGCACAAATTTTCTATATGCATATATATATGCACACACAATTATGGATTTTTATTAGGCTAGAAATATACCTAATAAGTAATATAGTATTATGTATCTAACAATTCAAAATGCAGAATTTATCCTGTAGATATATTACATGTTTGCCTAAAAACATATAGGAAGAAAATTCATCGTCATGTTATTTATAATTTAAAAAACAAGTTAAAGACTAGAAGCAAATCATTATTATGGAACTAGTAAAATAAATTATGGCACATAAAATAATAAAGTAAAATGTTAATAAGCCATTAAAATAAATATGATTTTCCTATATGTGCAGAGGAGCTATGCTATCAGGTGATAAAAGAAAGGTTCATACCATTAGTCAGTATGCTCTCATTATTGTAATAAGCTTAATAATCCCCCCAAACAAAAATTTCTATATATGATTTAAATGTTCCCTGAATTATGAACAACAAAACAAATCATAAAAGACAAAATTACTTGCTCTTAACACAGCATATAAAAATTAAGCACATCAGGAATTTCAAAAATAAAGAAAAATTTGGCAAATTGTACATACATCTTGCTCTCTGAAATGTATGTCAGCGGCAATGGTCATGTAAATGGCATGAGATTCTACCTGGCTACATGTATGAAACACAATCGGGGACAAAGGTGGCAAAGAAACATATCAAAGCAAAAATAATTATTGGATGAGAGTAATAGGATAATAAGTAATATTGTCTCTAAAACCTAATGTTATTGTATATTGTTTTAATTATAGAAGAATTAGAGTTTGAGGAGTAAGGGACATAAATAATTACATATTGAAAGCTGAATAAAAGACAACCGTGGCTTGGATCTTCAATTCTACCTGTTAGAAAAAACTTGCTGATATAGAATGTTAAAAGACCTTGGTCAGAATCTTGTTTCTGATGTGCTCTGGTATGAAAGCAGAATGAAGATCATTATATTACAAATTGACACTCAAATCTTAATTCATTCAAAACTATCCTAAATAACTATATTTTATATCCCAGAACTAAATTTCAATAAAAGAGAGGTGTAGCCAGGTGGGACTGTTCAGTAAAGAGAAACAAAGCTTGTCGCTAATGTCTTTGACTTCTCTTATGTTATTTAAATTCAGTGTCTTCCGAAAAAACTTTCCTTTAGAAAATTTATACTATCTTCTAACTGGTTTTATGTCCCTAACATAAAAACCTGTCTCTGGAAATATAATGAAATATATTTGCTTGTAATTCATATCTTTAAACTCATTCTTAGAACTAGGACTATCCTCAAATTTAAACCATTACCATCTTTTGAAATTACATTATTTACCTGACATTAAGAAATTCAATTTGAAAAGGAAAGGAAAAATGTTACACCTGGAATATGATATATTATGTCCTGGTAAGTAACCTTCTACTTTAGAATAGTCTCCAGTGATAAGAACTTTGACTAAAGTTGAATAAATGATTTTCCAATTCTGATATGGAAGAGCAATTGCTCACATACTAATCTTCATGAAAATTAAGCTATAAACTCTGAATAAAACATTAAAACAAACAAAAAATTTTAAAAGCCACCTAAAGACTCTGGAGCCTGGACAAAAAGAGGCAGATTTTGGATAGGAGTAAAATTTAAAGAAAAGTGATGGGTAAGATGTGAGTCCTCCATTTTGCTATTTAGTTGTGGGTTTTATTCTAAGGGCAGCTGTAATTGAGACAAAGTCAGGGTATAAAGAGAGCTGAATCTCTGATAGGAAAGTCACTGGTTTCTGGCAGGAGCAAGAGGAGGAGCCCCTGAGTGTCTATGACTGTCAGAGAATGAGAAGGAAGTCTGAAAGTGTCTGAGAGGAGGTGTAATTAGTGGTGTCAATGAACTCAACCACGTCTCTGTCTGAACGTGAACTATAAAGGCTAGAATTTTCAGGCAAGTTCTTTACATCGGTTACTCTAGCTAGGTTTCCTGACTGTCAGCAAATAAATGCATAAGGAATGAAAAGATAAGATATATTCACATAGAAATAGATCTATCCTATATCTATACATTTATCTATTGATATGTCTATATACTCATATATATATATCCTACCTTTAAAATAAAGATATACATAGAATATTAAAAAGAAGAAAATGGACATATTTAGAATTGCAAAACAATATTTACAATAAAAAAATTGGATAGAATTAAGAGCAGAATGAAAATGACAGAGAAGAGAGTCAGTGATACAGAGATCAGTATACATCATTCAGTCTGAAAAAATGATAAGTAGCTTACAAAGGAAAAAACAAAAAACAAAGAGCCCCAGGGCCTAGTAGGGACACCACAAAAGGTCTAACATACGATAATTGAAATTTTAGAAGAAGAGGAGAAAATGGAACAGGAAAAATATTTGAGGAAATGATAGCCAGAGATTCCAAACTTTAATAAAAGACATAAACTTACTTATTCAAGATGCTCAGTGAACTGCAAACATAATAAATTCATTTCTAGGCAATTAGTCAAACTGTTGAAAACCAAGGATAAGGAGAAAATGTTGAAGTAGCCACAGAAATACCAGAACATATAATAACAAGGGCCAAAAATTAGAATGCCTACAGAGTTCTCATTAGAAACCATGGTGAATCAAAGTGAAATAAATAAAGACAGTTTCTGATTAAAGAAAAATAAAGGACCTACACTACAAGAAATACTATTCAATATGAAGAAAAATGATACCAGAGGCAAACTCAGATCTTCAGGAATAAAAGAATACTAGAAATGTTACTGTATGAGTAAATATAACACACTAAATTTCCTCTTAATTTCTGTGTAAAACATATTACTGATAAAACAAAAAAATGCTAATATGGTTTTGTGATATATATGAGTATGTTTGATACTATTGAAAACTATAGCAATAAAAATGATAGTCAAAAAATTATACATTTACAACATTTCTATAGTTTACATGAGCTTATTTTATTCCTCTTGATAATTAATACAAGATGCTTCAAGTTGCTAGTTGACTGATTAAAAAAATATTGCCTGGTAAATAAATTTAGAATTTAAAACTATGTGGTAGATGTAGCAGTTTATTTTCACCAGTCAAAAACCAATAGATAGAATAATACATTCATAAACAATGTTTGTTTTTGTTAATGATTTTATTCCCAATACATTTGAAAAGTTGAAACAAGTCATTATGAAAGTGCCTTCAAAATGACTAACAATATAAAATTGTTTTAACTTTTTTCTAGAGCGTTGTGAACTTTTGAGTTTTGGGTTCTTTTTGTTCTTATTACAAACCCTAAGACATATTCTCTTGGTAGTTAATCTAGTTTTAATCATGCAGTTAATAAAATATTTATTAAGTCAGTTTTTCTGGTGGCCTGTGTTACTCCCAAAGGTTAGGATCTTAAAGAATTTAGTTAATAAAATGTGAAAAATATTTCCTGTTAAAAAAATAGGTAGTTGAGTTTTTAAAGAATAAGAGGCTTGTTTTTAGAATCTGTAATGTGTTAGTTACTCTAGAGAATTCAACTGGAATGAAAGGAAAGAACTACTGAGCTATTTAATGTCTAGAAGCAAAAGGTGACAAGAAATACTTTGGGCAAAATTGCAGTGAATGTAGCACAATATCATGCAGATAAGACTAGGTGATCACATGTTTTTTAAGGCGGGGAGAATAGTGTATTTGCTCTCTTGCAATTGTGGTTTCTTAATTTGTGGTTTGAGAGTTATGTGTAATTATTAATATTTTCAGAAAGGAATGACTTGACAAAAGAAAAAAATGTTCTTTGCAATGACTATTAGGGAAGATTTGATATATACTCTTCTCACATCTAAAAGATGAGAAAAATGATGGACACACTTATAAAGAATGGAGTAAGCTTGATTGACCTGGAATATGGTGGCGATATATTTACTGAGATTGTAAATTCAGAGTTATTCTGTACTCTTATGCATCTCAAAATGGAGTTTAAGATATTCTAGGAGGTGTACGCAGGGTGGATTTATTCAAGTGGAGGGTGATTGCCTGGGAGGGAGACCGCTGAAATGACTATCACTTAAATGCAGATTTGAAATGTTAACATTTTGCACGTGTGGGTATGAAACATTTACATAGTTTGTAAATAATATAGATAATAAAAATTTTTGTGAATTTTGATTAAAACGTGGCCATGTGAGGAAGTCCAGTAGATAAAGTGATCAGAGTTAACTTTTTCAAGATGAGTTTTGTTATTGCTAATAGGCTTTGCTGACATAGAGTTGACATACATCTTACAAAATTGTTATGCAATTTTAAAGCTGTCAAAAGAGTTGGTATGTAAGGTTGCAAATAATGGCCCATATTCCAGTTTATTTTTATTAAAGAAAAAAGATATTTTAAAATGCACGTTTTAGAGTTTGTCCTAGAATATTTGGCCTGAAAGATATTCTGATTTTTTTTAATCATGATCTAATGAATTTAGGAAATTCAATATGATATCCTGAGTCCCAAAGAATCACAGTGAAAGTGGAAAAAACTTTGAAGAGTCCTGCATTTAAAAAAAAATAATAATTAAAAAAACTATCTAAATTTATTTAACCTAATGTTTCTTTGTTGTTTTGCCCTAGACCAGCAGTTGGCAAATTTTCTGTAAAAGATCAGATAGTAAACAATTTTGACTCTGCAAGACAAAATCAACGATATTCTATAAGTGCATATAACAGGACTGAAAACAAATTGATACAAAATTTTATTGAGGTAATTCAAAATCAAATAATAATTAAATACAATGTTTTGTAATACAAGTCTACAAATGAGAAAAATGAAATTTTGTGTGTGCATGGATTGCAAGTAAGTTTTTCCTGTCATCAAATTGACAAAATCATTCTGCAAAAACCATTCTTAGTTTTGAGTGCCCTACAAAAACAAGGGCAGGCTGGATTTTGCCCAAGTTTGTTGAACTCTGTTCTAAACTATGAAAAAGTATTGTTTTGGTGCAATGTCTATCATAATGAGTGTGTTAGAAAATCATTCCTCTACAATGAAGAGCCAGGGAATATAAAACTGATTGGCATGAACCTCATATGAGAATGACTTTTCTTTTTTCTAATGAAGTTGAAAATTATGATGTAAAGAAACAATAGGGAGTAATGAGCATTGAGGTGTGGATCGACCAACAGCAGTCACTGAAGAGGAATGCTAGGTGAGGTGTCCTCAAGAGAGACCCAGGGTTCAGTCACGGTGAAGAGGAAGAAGCAGCACTCATGGGACACTGGGAGTAGAGCAGAGTTGGTTGGTTACGGAGTGCCAGTTTTAGAATATAGAGTGAAAGGGTATGGAAGGTTGAGTGGGTAAAGGACCAGAGAGTACCAAGCATTATTATAGGGATGATAGCTTGGTGGAAGATCTATTAGCAGTAATAGGGTTTACAATCTGGGGATGATGGATGCAAAAAGGGATAAGTGAAAGAGAGATTTGTTTGATATGGTCTGTGAGGAAGGCGATCACTAAGCGTAGTGTCAGGGGGACTTAGTTGCTATGTTGATGAGATTTGTGACACTCCATGTTCTTCTTTGGTAGAATAAATGTCATTGTAAGACATTATATTTTCTAAACTGTGTGATAAAGGATTCTGGACAGTAGACTTGCAATACTATGCAACCGAAGTGACTTTGAACAAATAAGTTAGTATCTGGATGTATTTCCTTGCTTCTTATTCTCATTCTCCTTTTTGTCTTTTTCCTCTTTTTCTTCTTTCTTCTTCTTAATACTTTTAAATTTCCAGAAAAGTCTTCTCAGGGAAACTGTTCTGAAAGTTAGTTCATGTCAAGCCATCATCTCTTTTAATCTTTTCTTATCCCATTCTCCATTTATATATCCAGAAATGATAATGCCCTGGTGACATCCACCCAAGAAGCCCACTGTTCATTTGCTCCTCAATCATATTGCATCCCTTCAAGAGTTATGATACAAAGAGATCAATGGAGACTGAATTTGAGCTTTTTCATAATATTATCTTGCCAGCTGTCTGAACATCTGCTTTTTTATTTTTATTAGTCTCTGTTTCATCTGTTCTAACATTAAAGTATTATACACATCATGCTTAGGAACCATACTCACCTCCCACCAAAAGCCTATGTGAAAAGCAGTCAATTTTAACTGATGGCAGGTTACTTGTTTACTGTATTAATACCAGTAGAATCAGGAGACCCATGGGGAAAGGTGTTTGGAGGTTTAATTTGAGAAATTCTTCTGCTTTAGTTATTATTAATAATATTATAGTGTTTGGGGGATTATTGCTATCACATTTCACTTACTGCTTCTCCACTAGAAAAGAGGGTATGCAAAATAATTTTCAGATTAATTAAAAAGAAAATTAAATATTTTAGGATCATAATTTTAAAAAAAATTAAGACATTTTATCCATCTTTGAATCTCTAAAATGGGACCAATATGTTTCTAGTCAGTTTTTAGGTGGGACTGATCTTATCAATGATCATTCAAACTAATAAATGGACAATTGCTTAAAAAGTATCCTCCTCTTATGTCCCGCTTCTCTTCAGTTCTCCAATAATCATTTTACATCCATATCCTGGCTCCATTCTCTCTCTAACACACATCTCTTTGCCTTGTCATGTTTTCTCCTTTCCTTTCTGTTCTTTCTATACATTGTGTTTTCAACATATGGTCTTCTAGATCTGCCTTTCCTCACACTATTTTCTCTATTTGTAATAGTGTTCTACGCTTACTCTTTTCACCAAAATCTACTGGAATTTGCAGGCCCGGGTAAGTATCGTGTCTCATCTGCAGCCTTTTCTGTTCCTCCCATCCCTCTACCAGATTCAGACCACCCCACGTCCTTCACTCAGATTCAATAACACTTTGTTTGTGCTTTTCTCTATTATAAAAATACTACATTTTGTGAATTTATTAACTCTTTCCTTATATTTCTCATTTTAAACTGTGAATTCCTCAACAACAAGGGCCTATGACCTAATTACTGTTGTCTCACAGACATGGTCCACATTAGGACTACAGTAAAACTGTAAATGCATGAGTGAGTTGTGTAGCCATCCTGCCTCTATGCATACACCTAACTGTACTCATGCACAACTTCCTGTCTTCTTTCAGCTTTAAACTTTCTTCATTAATAAATTTAAAAAATGTTTTCCCCAAATAGTAGACAATATTTACATGTTGCCAAGGAAACTATCATTACAGCAAATAGACAACCTACAGAATGGGAGAAAATATTTGCTCTCTACATGTCCAATAAAGGGTTGATAACAAGAATCTATTTAAAACTCAAAAAAATCAACAAGAAAAAATCAAACAACCCCATCAATAAATGGGCAAAGGACATGAACAGAAACTTTTCAAAAGAAGACAGAATAATGGCCAGCAAACATATAAAAAATTCTCAACATCTCTAATCATTAGGGAAATGAAAATCAAAACCACAATGAAATATCACCTAACTCCAGTAAGATTGGCCTTTATCAAAAAATTCAAAAGCAACAAATGCTGGCAAGGATGTGGTGAGATAGGAACACTCTTACACAGCTGGTGGGACTGAAAATTAGTGCAACCTCTGTGGAAAAGAATTTGGAGATACCTCAAAGAGCTACAAGTAGAACTACCATTTGATCCAGCAACAGCACTATTAGGCATCTACCTAAAGGAACAAAAGTCATTCTATAATAAAGACATCTACACTCGAATGTTTATGGCAGCACAGTTCACTATAGCAAGGATGCGGAAACAACCCAAGTGCCCATCAATTCATGAGTGGATTAATAAAATAGGGTGCATGTATATAATGGAATATGACTCAATTATAAAAAACGACAGTGATCTAGCACCTCTTATATTTTCCTGGAGAGAACTTGAGTCCATCCTCTGAAGTGAGGTATCACAAGAATGGAAGAATGGGCACCACATATACTCACCATCAAACTGGCACTGACTGATCAACACTAAGGTGTTCACACAGTAGTACTATTCTTTGGGGGTAGTGGGGTTGGGGGTGGGTAAACTCACAGCTAATGGACACGGTGAACGTTGTAGTGGGGGAATGGGCAAGTCTCAAATCATGGTTGGGATGTGGCAAAGTCATAATATGTAACCAAAATGTTTGTATCCCCATAATTTCCTAAACTAAAAAAAAGATATGAAACTTATAACATCATTTGGTATTAACATTTGACAAAATTGCTATTTTCCTAGGAAATCTACCTAATTGTTCTGTCCAAGGTAGCTTTCTCTATTTTGTTTGTCAATGTCATCTCTAAGGAAGAAGCAAATAAAACAACTACAGACATTAATCCATATTTATACAAGGGCAAGTGGATGAGATTTAATAAAGCAGAAGGTTGTTTCATAGATAGATTAAAAGATATGTCCTAAACAGAATACTTTGCTGATAATTTCAGCCTGAAGAGTTTGGTCTTTCCCCTTTGTGGAATATGGAGTGGTGCAATATTGTTTTCGCTATTGTTGTTAATTGCACAGTGTCAGTGAGAGCACTGACAGAAAGTTTCTGTTTTGTTGTTGCATTAGAGGATCCCAATGAGAACTAAAGGGAGGAACAGCAGAGAATAATCTATTGCAAACAGTGAAACATGAATTACTCAGAATAAGAATTTGCTCTTTAAACACCCTCTTATAGGTTTTTACCCCCCAAATAAAAAGTTATTAGGGCATATTGTATTGCAGTTATACATATATCATAAGCAATATGTAGTTATATCTCACTGTAACTGACAGATTAACTGAACCACAAGGGATTACCAGGTCTAAAATATCTCTCATGAAGGGTGGAGACACAGGAAGATATTCTAACTGCTTTTTATTCTGGATCCCATGTTATGCTTGACTTTAAACGATTCCCATCCTCTGTTCATTACTGGTTCAATAAAATTTAAGTTCATAAGAACATTAGGTAGAATTAATTCTGGATATAGGTATTCTGTTACTAAGTTTACTTTTCTATGATTATTTTGCTGGTGTCTATTATTTTTGATGGATATAGTAAAAAATGGATGTTTCTATATTGTAAAAAAAAAAAAAAAAACAACCTAATATTTGTTCATTTGTGACCAAGGATGCCTTGAAATTGCATGAAGTAGAATAAAGAGTCTAAAGCTGTGGGAAAATGTGCATGGGAGATAACCAAGGCTGGTTCCACTGTCTGCATTTTTCAATTTGTTTTCTTATCAGCATGACCATAAACTGGAAAAGTATTAGGCACAAACCCATTGATAAGCATATGAGAATTTCTTCCAGCCTCCCTCACTCTTCTTCATGGAATACCTTATAAGAATTTTGGAGTCCATATTTGAAATACAAAAAGTACAATACAAACATAAAACAAAAATTATTTTATTTTAACATCAGAGGCTAAATTGTATTGCAGCATCCTTTTTTGCTAATCTTTGGATGGAGGAGAGGCAGTACAACCAGCTGGGAAGCAAGAGTGGTTAATTCAGCTTATTCCCAACATAATTGATAGTGAAGGATTTTCTTACCCAGGAGGGTTTGAAGGTTAAACTGATGCATGTCACCTGCTAATTAGGATTCTTGGGAGTAAGCAACAGAAATGGACTCTGGCTTACTTCAACAGAAAATGAATTAATTAAAAATATACCTGAAAACTCTCAGAATCAATGAGCAAGTTGGATTCCAGTACTGGAGAATGAACAGGAGCTATGAGGGGCCTGACACCTCTGAACATGGAAATGTGTTCTGGAAAATATGATTAGAATGCTACAACTGGTAGCTACATCAGTGAGCATCATTCGCCCCCACTCTTCCTGGATGCTTGAGGGTTTGCTGTTGCTCTTCTGAATAATTTCTCAAATGCAATTTTATTCCCGCAAATTTCAGAGTCATGGGTGGTGGTCTGACCTAGAGATATTTTATCTGGCTTTTTGTCTTTATGATTGAAGACTGGGCTCTACTTCGCACCAAGACTCACATAATACAAGGATCCTCCAAAGTAGGAAGAGAAGTCAGACATGGAGTGGCCAAATAAGAGAAAACAATGTACACTGTGTAGCTGATATAGAGAAACAAGGGGTATGGTGACCAACTTACCAGCTTCAAATGCTTATGCTTCTTTTTAAGATAAGTAGATAAGAATGTTTGAGTCTTCCTAAATTATGATTGTATCTTTCATGGCAAATTACTTACTACTGGCCTCAAGTAATTAAAAAAAAAATGAACATCTTTGTGCAGACTAATATCCATGGCCTAATTTTAGTTTATTTAAGCCTACAGACCACCATGAGAAGTGTTAATATTACCCCTGTACAAATGAGGAAACAGGTTAGAGAGATGAAATAAATTTATTGCCAAAATATTACAAAGAGCAATTGACATTGCCAGGATTAAATCCCACATCTGTGTGGTAAAAGTCCCATTTTTTCTACAGAAAAACTTATTATTTATAGATAAACTTATCAATTAGTTCACTATTGAATATCTCCATGTCTTAAATCTCTCCTCTCTATGTATTTTCATCAATATTGAAAATATTGCTTTTGTTTTTATTTTCATTTGAGTTCTACTGAAATAATTCATGTTAGGCAATAACATTTTTCCCTAAATTAATGCCCACATCCATTGATTTGATTATCCCTCATCCACCATATCTACATCTATTTGTGTGTGGTATACTGAAAGTCACATTATGTCATCAGAACTTGTATTTCTTGTCATTATATCCCCAAGGCTTCTCGCAGTTCCTAGCATATAAGAGATGCCTTATACATATGTGATTTATGATACTGAGCTAGAAGACAGAAAATAGACATGAAGGTGGGGTGATGGAGGAAAAGTGAAAGAGACAAAAGAGGGAAAGAGGAGAAAATGGACATGAAATGATTAAATCAAAAAGATCTAGCACTTTCATCCATATAAGTCATACACAGGACTTTTTTTCTAGCATTAATAATATCGATGACTGTCTTTTGTGGTTTCTAGTTTATTTCTTAGGCCCCATAAATATTTTATTAATATTTTCAATTATTAAAATGATCTATTCATCACAAAGTCTTCTCTTATGCTATTAAATCAATGTGTTTTAAGGACTGATGTAATCAAAAGAAAGTCTGCTATTATATTTCATTGATCGGACCTGATCTTTTTGTTAACTTTTATCCAGTATCCATTTGTCTCCTAAATAATCATGGAGAAAAAGATCAGGCTTTGGGACTGGGAAGTAACTTACATAATTATGAATTTAAGGCAAAGGGACATTTTTCACTTCTTTGAAAATGCATAATGTGCTGTGAAGGTGTTAAGAAATAAGAACTCTTTGAAAGGACTCTCTGATATGAGTAATTGCAAATGTCAAGGGATAAGAGTTTTCTGATAGTGATTCTATTTCTAGAATGTCAGGTACTGGTGCAAAGGTGACATGAATGATTTGAATGAGTCGTTCTGTGTCCCAGAGATGGTCCTGTAGAGAATTGAAAGCAGTACTTTATAACCAACAGAGAGATTTATTTAAGGCCAAAATGTCAGAGGTAATCAAACTATTTAACTTGTGCTCATAGCTTTACTTTGCATTATATTAATGGACACGCAGAATTTATTACATACTGGCAAATTAAGGAAACAGAATTTTATAAAGAGTAAAGTAGAATCCTATATTGTGGCTTTCAGTAAAATATTGATGAAAATACTTATGGTAATATTTTAAATTAATTATAAATACTAACATAACTTGCTTTAAGTTTATTTTAGCATGTATGGAACAAAGTACACAGATCTAATTCTGATCTAATCCTTGTGAATGCTCCCATCTACATAGGGTCCAGAGCAGAAACAGAACATCGTTTACACCAAAGATAACCTCTGTTCTGTCCTCCTCTACCAGTTACCATTTCCTCCTAAGGATAATCATTATCTTGATTTGTAACATCATTACTGGTGGTTATAAATAGCATTATTGTGAGAATTCTTTTTTTTTTAATTCAGAATGTTATGGGGGTACAAACACTTTGGTCACATAAATTGCCTTTGCACCACCCAAGTCAAAGCTACAAGCATGCCCATCCCTACAAAGAGTGTACTACATCAATTATGTGTGAATTTATCCATCCCCTTCCCCCCACCACCTGCCTGATCCCCAGTGAATGTTGCTTCCGTATGAGCACATAAGTGTTGATCTATTAGTATCAATTTAATGGTGAGTACATATGGTGTTTGTTTTTCCATTCTTATGACACTTCACTTAGAAGAATGGGCTCCAGCTCTATCCAGGATAATACAAGAAGTATTAATTCACCATTTTTATGGCTGAGTAGTGCTCCATGGTATACATATACCACATTTTATTAATCCACTCATGCATTGATGGGCACTGGGTTGTTCCCACATCTTTGCGATTGTGAATTGTGCTGCTGTAAACATTTGAGTGCAGATATCCTTTTTATAGAATGTCTATTTGCCCTTTGGGTAGATACCCAGGAGTAGGATTGCTGGATCAAATGCTAGTTCTACCTTTAGTTCTTTGAGATATCTCCATATTACTTTCCATAGAGATTGTACTAGTTTTCAGTCCCACCAGCAGTGTATGAGTGTTCTTATCTCTCTGAATCCACACCAACATTTGTTGTTTTAGGACTTTTTGATAAAAGCCATTCTCACTGGAGTTAAGTGATATCTCATTGTGGTTTTGATTTGCATTTCCCTGATGATTGGAGACGTTGAGCATTTTGGGACTACTGTTGAGACCTCCCACCCTTCCATTAAAGGACTGCTTCTTGCTCTGTGAAGTGGTTCATGCCTGTAATTTCAGCCCTTTGGGAGACTGAGACAGGAGGATCGCTTGAGCCTAGGGGTTCAAGACCAGCCTGAGCAACATAGCAAGACCCTGTCTCTACAAAAAATTATAAAAAATAAGCCAGGCACGATGGCTCGTGCCTGTAGTCCCAGCTGCTCAGGGGACTGAGGTAGGAGGATCACTTGAGCCCAGGCATTGAAGGTTGCCGTGAGCTATGATGACACTGCTGCACTCTAGTCTGGACAACAGAGCCAGACCCTGTCTCAAAACAAAACAAAACAAAAACTGCTTCTCAACATAATAGTATTCGAGTTATAGAAAAGCACTAGCTTTGTAAATGCTAGTTAAGAAAAGCAAAGCAGCATCAAAAAATTCACTCAACCCTCATTGGAGAAAATGTACTTTGTAGGTGAACTGTTTCTTCTATTTGCCATCTACAGATTGAGTTGTTTATGTTGTTCCTGTGCTCTATGGTTCCTGACAGAACGTTCTCAAATACTTGTTGAATGAATGAATGTTTTGTGTCCAGTCAAAAGGTTGACTTCTTTAATTGATGTTTGCTAATCTCCCCAAGCCTGTTAATTATAACAAATGTATTTGAGCCTGAGGAAATGATAAATTATGCTCACCTATACTTAACTCTTAAGTTTCAGAAGGTAATTATTGGATATGATTCCTGAAAACACGTTTGATGTGCTCAAAGCTGTTAATAAGGATAATAACTGTCATATATGCACAACTTTGAAACAGAGGTTTAACATAATCTGCTTTGCTCAAACAAATGGGCATTAGCAAGCCCTATAGATGAATCTTAATACAGCCCTGTAAATAGCCTTTCCAAAGATTATAAAGTATCCCCAATAGGATGCTCAAAGACTGGTTCTAATTCTAGGTATAGAATGCTCAATTTGATGCTTAAGTGTATTTTTTTTGTTGGTATATAGCACTAGACATTATGTCTGTCTTCAAGCATGATGGGGATTGTCACGTAGGAAAAGTTAGAAAAGTCATATGGATTCAGAGAGCAGAACTGGTACTAACCAATTGGTCACAGTGAGATTTTTGACTCAGTATTTTGAAGACATTTTCATGAATAAAGAACTGTCTTCCTCCAGAATAAGTTGACTTGAATAGTGAGCTACCTACTAGTGAAGGTTTTATAAGAGAAGATAAATAACTGACAAGTAAAGCAACTAGTATTTTTGAGTTTCTACTACGTGCAAGACACGTGGCAAGTGCATTGTACTGACGTACCCTAATAATGAAGGACTACACAGCCTGTCTTCTTAATCAGTATTGTCTACTGCCAGAGTGACATAGGCCAATTAATTGTGGTAAAAGGATTTTAGAATCTCAAAGAGAATGGGCTGTCAGTCTTCATTTCTTCTAAAGCTGTAAGATTACTTATTTTTCTTTTTTTTATATGACAAGTCCTATTCACCAGCACAGATTTGTTCTTGTGATGTTAGTGCCCGGAAAGTGCGTGATGATCGGATATTATATAAGTTACAGAACTGCTGATGGGCATTTCTTGAGCAATTGCAGACTTTAGATTTACATATTTGAATATATCTTAATGGATTGATTAGTGCTCAATAAATGATTTAAAGTGTTATAAAAGAAGAACTTTTTTTTTTTTTTTTGAAACAGAATCTCACTCTTTTGCCCGGGCTAGAGTGAGTGCCGTGGCGTCAGCCTAGCTCACAGCAACCTCAAACTCCTGGGCTCAAGTGATCCTCCTGCCTCAGCCTCCTGAGTAGCTGGGACTACAGGCATGTGCCACCATGCCCGGCTAATTTTTCTATATATTTTTAGCTGTCCGATTAATTTCTTTCTATTTTTGGTAGAGACGGGGGTCTCGCTCTTGCTCAGGCTGGTCTCGAACTCCTGAGCTCAAACAATCTGCCCGCCTCGGCCTCCCAGAGAGCTAGCCTTTTTCTTATTTTCCTTTTTCCTCGTTTTTTTCTTTTTGGCATGTCATACATACTGTTCTGTACCTTGCTTTGTTTTATTTAACATATCTTGGAGATCATTTCATAGCGATAAATAGCATCTTTGTGCGCAGAGTTTCATTGTAGAGATGGCCCTAACAGATGTCCCGTCCCCTGTGTGGCTGTTGCGGTTGCTCCCAGTCTAGCCAGCACAGCCGGGCTGCGCTGCACGCGCCACTTCTCGTGCGAGCACGTCTGCAGGGCAGGTGACTGAGAGATGGGCTTGGTCATGTTGGTGGTGCTGTCAAATGGTCTTCGCAGAGGCTGCCAGGATCTCTGTGCTCCCTGACCAGGTGGGAGAGCGTTTCTTTCCCCGCACCCTCTCCAGATGAGCACATTTTTGGATGTTTGCAATCTGCAAAGGGAAAGATGATATCTCTATGATTTTATTTTACATTTCTTTTGTGATGAGTGAGGGTGAATACCTTTTAATATGTTTAAGAGACATTAATTTTTCCTTTTTCCATGAACTTTCTATCTTTGCCCATTTTTCTAGTGATCTTTGGCCTTTTTCTCTTTATATACTAGAAAATTTAACCTTTGGATCTAGGATCTGAATAACAAATATTTTTCCATGATTTTTTTTTTACTTTAACTTGCTTATTGTGGTTTTTACATGTAATTTTTTTTTCCTTTTTTTTTTTTGAGACAGGGTCTTGCTCTGTCACTCAGGCTGGAGTGCAGTGGTACCATCACAGCTCACTGCAGCCTCCAACTCCTGGGCTCGAGCGATCCTCCCGCCTCAGCCACCCAAAGTGCTGGGATTATAGGCGTTAACCACCACGTTGAGCCACTTTTTTTTATTTCAATGTAGTTAAATTTATCTTATCATTTCTAACTTAAATATCATTAACTTATTGTAAAATTTTATAGCTTCCAGATTACAATTAGGTGGCCTATCTCAGCCCTGAGATTATAGTAGAATTCTTCCATTGTCTCTTCTAGAATTTTTATGGTATTTATAGGAATATTATATTTATATTAAATATTATAATATAAACATTTTAAAATATGAATAAATATGTTACATAAATAAATAAATGTGCAAATGGCTAGGCTTATCATACCTTTATGAATGTATAACTAATTACATATGAAAATATATATTTAAGGTATATAATGTTATTTATATGTAAATATTATTTCATTTAGAATTTATCCTTGTGACAAGATGAGCTGTAACTTATGACTACTCAGTTCCAGTTGCATTTATGAATGATTTATCTTTATTAAATTCCAGCGTTTGGAACTGTTTTTGGACTTTCTCTTCTGTGCCACGTATCCATCTGCATGCTCCTGCACAAGCTCTGTACTGTTTTAATCATCGTAGCTTTATGCATGTTTTAATATCTGATAGAGCTAGAGTCCCTTGCCTTTTAGACTTTTTTCTGTCTATACCTCACATTTAATTTTTCCTTAGAAACTTTAGAATCAGCTAAGTTCCAAATTTAAAAAAAATCCTATTGCTATTTTTATTGGGATCACAGTAAATTTATAGATTAACCTCAGAGGAAGTGGCATTTTTATGGTAATGAGTCTTTGTAGACAAGAATGTAGGCTGGTTTTTTAAATGGGGTAAATGATTGGTCAAGCCCTCCGGGCAGGCTCCCCGGCCCCCTTGAAGTTGGTTAATATTAATAAAAGGCAGAGGGCTGGGAAGCGGCACAGTCCAGTCAGAGCCGCCCTGCTCGCCGCTGGGGACCTGCCGGGATGTGACGGGAGACAGTTAGGAACTGTGGGAGTATTTAGCTCAGGACTCTTGCTCTGGAATGCCTGTACTAGGGCCCATTTTGTCCGTAAGTCTTTCTGCCTCCGTGTGTTGACAGACTCGAAGCCACGCAGTTTGCAAGATGCCTATAAAAATCTCAAATAAGCTCAATCAAAATAAGAATCACAGTCATCTGCAGGTTCTCAAAGAAGGGCTCAAGTCACAAAAAGACCTGATGTTGGAGGAGGAGGAGTGGATTGAAAATGAGGCTCTCATGACCCCAGGAACAGCTGCCAGGTGGTAAACTTGTCCTCCAGGAGGGACAGTGTGATAAGGTCAGAATGGAAGAATAGTGGCTGCTCAGAAAGGGTCTGAAGGCCGTCTGTTTTACTGGTCCATGTTGGGTGCCAGGTGGAATTAGGCAGGAAAAGCCCCTCCAGTGGATGTCTGTCCCCATCAATAAAGGCCACCTCAGCTCCTTCCCCCCAGTCGGAGCTACGAACAGGCACTGCCGCATTGCTCCCCCGCTCCTTATTCTCAGCGCGCCAGAGAGTCTCTACTTCAGTTTACGTAAAGGCCTCACAGACCCAAAAGGTTGTCTCTTAGATCTGACAGCTATGTACCTTTTTTTTTTTTTTGAGACAGAGTCTCACTGTGTTGCCCGGGCTAGAATGCTGTGGCGTCAGCCTAGCTCACAGCAACCTTAAACTCCTAGGGCTCAAGCAATCCTTCTGCCTCAGACTCCCAAGTAGCTGGGACTACAGGCATGTGCCACCATGCCCGGCTAACTTTTTCTATATATTTTTAGTTGTCCGATTAATTTCTTTCCATTTTTAGTAGACATGGGGTCTTGCTCTTGCTCAGGCTGGTCTCGAACTCCTGAGCTCAAACAATCCCCCCTCCTCAGCTTCCCAAAGTGCTAGGATTACAGGTGTGAGCCACCGTGCCCGGCCGACAACACTGGGAGTTTTAAAGGCTCTCCAGGTGATTCCAAAGTGCAGCAAAGTTTGAGAGTATTGGGTTATAGTGACAAGGTTAGTTGGATCAAAGTGAGGTGCTCTTCAAAAGAGCCTGGGGTCTTTGAAAGAGAAAAGAGGAAAAAGAGTCTGGAAAGGGCTCAGGGTATTGCGTACAGAATAGTGCCCCTCGCCCAAGAGGACCACTTCTAATGCCCAGAGCCTGTGAATGTCGCTGTATGTGGCAAAAGGGATTTGCAGAAGTGGTTGAGGATCCTGGTGTGGGGAGATTTTCCTGGGTTATCCCAGTGGGTCCAGTGTATCGGTGAGGGTCTTTGTTAGAGGGAAGCAGGAAGGTTAGAGATGAACATGTCAGAGATACCTGAAGATGGAGGAAGGAGATGTGAGCCAAGGAACTGCAGCAGCCTCTAGAAGCAGCAAAAGGCAGCAAAGGGGCCCTTCTCTAGGGCCTCTGGAGGGAATACAGCTCTCACACCTGGACTTTAGGACTACTGGCCTCTAGGACTGTAAGATAAAAAATTTGTGTCTTAACCCACAAAGTCTGTGGTCATTTGTGACAGCACTTGTAGCAAACGACCGTGGTTAAAAGAGCATTCCCACCTCACGTCCAGGGCTGAGGGTCAACACCTTCCACTTGTAGCTAGCATGCCCAGCATTGCACAAAGGATTGGAATTGTGAGCAAATCTTTTAAGACAAGGACAGAAATTTGAAATTTTGATACATTCCTGAGGGTGCAGGTAGAATGAATTCAAGGGAAAAAGCTGCCTGATGCCATGTGTTCCGTGAAAAATCTGAACAAGCTGGACCTGTGTCACCTGAAAGCAGAAGTGACAGGGCAGTTCCAGTGCCTGATGCAGATCCTGCCACCTACGTGGCCACGTGCACACCTTCAGAAGAGTTGTGGGTTCTGGCCGGTTCATTGCTGTGATTCTTTTATAATTGGCTTTGCTGTCGCTTAGCCAGGCAATTATCCCTTTGCGTTTGCTAAGTCATTAGGGTCAGAACCAAAGCCTTCACCAGCATCGTGGTATGTCCAGGGTTCTTCTCCTTTAAAAGGGCTATTGAGGCGTGAGGGGCTGCATGTCCACAGCATGCCTGCAGTGACTACGTGAGCACCTGCGAGGTACCAGGCATGTTCAGGAGTGAACAGATAGTGGGTGGGGAGCTCCCTGCTGCAAAGCTCCAGCTTTGCTATTTACTCATTGTGTGATCTCAGGCAAAGTTCTCCATCTCTCAGTGCCTCAGTTTGTTCATCTGTAAAATGGGAATAATTATAGTGCCTCTCTCTTATGATTCCTGTAAGGATTAATTAATACTGTAAAAGTGCTTAGAGCAGTACTGACAAATGGCACCACTGTATAATTGATTGCTGTTACTATATTCTTCAGCAAAGGAAGGCAGACAACAGTCTAAAAACCAATATGCTCTTTGTTTCCAGCCATTTACTGACGTCTTGCTGGATAACAGGAGCTGGGCGAGGCACAGTCCTGACTCTGCCAGAGTTTATGTGCTGGGGCAGATAACGTGGGCGAGGCACAGTCCTGACTGCCAGAGTTTATGTGCTGGGGCAGATAACGTGGGCAGAGGTGGGAGGCGAGAAGAACCTGTCTGCAGCCTCACCTGAAAGGAAGCACTGCTGACTCCTGTCCTGTTCTAAGGACATGTGGGTTGCAGAGGGCAGGCCTGGACAGGCCTGGGGCCTTTTGTCTTTCTGGAAGCAAGATTAAGGTCAGGTTCCTCAATCCAATGAAGAGATCTGCAGACAGTGTGGTAACTCCCCAACTCCTCTTCTCGGTCCCCGTTCTTCGCTCTCTGCCCTTCCCAGGGGTGGGTCTTAAAGTGGCTTAGAGTCACAACAGTGGGGCTGTGAGTACCATGGGAGGTGGCAGGGAGAGGGCAGATGCTGCGGTGCCACCTCACTTAACTGCAGCCTCACCCTCTTTCCCTTTTGTTCCGTCCCTGAACACTAGTGATGGGGTCATCCAGGTCCCAGCAGGGCTGGACCAGGCAGACTAAGCAGAGGTGTGGTGGCTATCGTTGAGGTCACCATGGTGGCTGTCCCTTTGGTACCTTGGAATTGGTTTCTGGTCTCTGTATTGAGAATGACTCGGGGGAAAAGGGTGCTGCTTGTTGCAAATCCTGCTGACTTGGAAGCTATTCTCCCTGCAGATGTGGTAGGAACCAGACTGTGTGTGATGTCTGCAAGGCCGGGCTCCACACCCGGAAAGGAACCGGCCACAGCCTTGCTCGGCTGGAGAAGGGCCCCCAGCAGGCCGGTGAAGCACCTGAGCTGGGAAATGTGGGTCCAGGGGCCCTTTGCCTTGTCCTTGGGACCCACATCACTGCTTGTTCTAAAGCCTATTTTTGCCTCTTATCTTGGCAGAGTATTACCAAGACTGGGGAAAAACAGCCTTTCCCGTACGTTATTGGTAATTGGAATATACCTCCTCCTTGGAGAGCAATTAGGCCCTGTCTGTTGAAATGAAAGACATGCATCTCTTCCTGGAAGGGGGATTGTGGGTCAGTTTGTCCTACAGATAACCTTCCTGTGTGTGAAACAGCAGCAGCACAAGGATGTTCTTCATAAGGGACTCCCAGCCAGGTTGCTGCAAAGGCCACAGATTATTCAGCAAGATGACAATGGTTTCAACATTTTAAACTGATAAATTATAGCCTGTTTACCATTATGAAAACTA